>RJWT010045251.1:0-11645 GCA_004365215.1 Cuniculus paca
GATTCAAACTTGTGATCCTTTTACCTCAGCCTCCCAGAGTGCTGCGATTACAATCCTACACCACCACACCTGGCTAGCAGATTTCTTTAAGGCGCCTCTGTTTTTGCAGTGTGTTGTCAGGTGCAGCATGTGATACTAATTCACATGCAGTATTCAACATGTGACGCTAATATTTTATCCTTACCATCTTTAGGTGTTAGAATACAAGTTTGTTAGCTATATTATACACCTCCCAAGTCATTCCTAATAGCAAATTCTGGCTTAAAAAGAAAAGACAGAGTGTGTGTGTGTGTGTGTGTGTGTGTGTGTGTGTGTGCACTGCAATATATTTGTCAGAAGACTCTTGGGACACCATATAACATTGTTGTCAATTACACACGGCACCCACGCTGGCCACCTAAGTAGTCTTTAGAACACTGCTAGTCATCCTAGCAGAAGGGAAAAGCGGAACATGGAACAATATGACCGTTCTTGAAAACCCCCAGGAAGGAAGGGAAAGGTCCCTTCCCATCACGGATCAAAGCACGTGACAGGTCACAGGAGGGCGGGATGCAGTCAAACGGGAAAAGCCAAACATCACCCACTCTGCGGATTCCAGCACCTCCCCTGGGCCTCCTGCTGACTGCCAGAAACTGCACCACTGGTCTCCAAGGCTCCAGAATTGGGCGACTTAGCACCACTGTGAGTCACTGTGGCTGGTCCTGGCCTTCTTCAATAGCCAACCTCTGGCTCCCCTGCCCTTGCTCTCACCTCACTTTGACCTATTCTCGGAACACCGGCTACTGCGGTCCTCTTAAAATGAGTCATACACAACTCAGTTCCCCTGAGGATCCCCAGAGGTCTTCCTTCTCTTTTGTGCTCAAGTGACTTTGTTTTTCTCTTTTCCTCTACTGGGGAACGCACCCAGGGGCCTTCACAGTAAGCAACATCCATAGGTCTTTTTGAATTTGTTTTTTTAAATTTTAGGTTCTCACTAAGTTGCTAATTTGTCCAGGCTGGGCTGAACCTCACAACCTTCCTGCCTCAGCCTCCCTGAGTGCAGAGTGCTGGGCTTCACAGGCATGCGCCAACACACTCAGCTCGAATAGCACCCTTTTGCTAGAAGCTGTCATTCCAGTGACTCCTGCCCTACAGAGATTCCAGTAAATCTGAAGAATTTCTATGTCATAGTTCCATAGTCCCTACGTCTTGTGTCATTTCTTGGGCTGATCAATGTAACTTTTCCACAATTTCAACCTTCCACATAAGCGCAGCCCTGGAGGACCAAGTACTGAACAAGATTTGAGAAATAACTACTCACCAAAAATTGTCCCCGGGGAAATTCTTTTATTGGCTTATAGGTAAATAAACAAATAAAACAAGAACAAAAAAACCCACTAATCTCTGTATAAGAGAGATGAAGCAAACCTGTAACAAATAACTTTGAAATCAAACCCTAGATAAATTAGTTGGGAGAATGTGGGTTTTTTTTTTAAATCTCTATGCTTACTGCACTCAGGAGGCTGAGGCAGGAGGATCTTTACAAGGTCGAGACCAGCTTGGACTACAACATGAACTCAAGGCCAACCTGAATTGCCTAGTGAGACCTTGTTTCAAAAAGACAACAAAACAAAACTCTATGTTTAAAAATCATTGGCTATCATTAGGCTTCTATGGGTCTACTAAACATGAATAATACATGAAATACAATAATATATGTAGAAAGATGTTCATGTTTTTATAAGCCCACCAAAAATTCTTCTTCCTGATACAATTAGTGCATTAAGAATGTGTCATATATTAGGGTACCCGATTAAAAATCACCAATTTATACACACAACAGAAGTTATAAGATACATATTCTGATAATAATGCATGAAAACAATAAATGATGATAGTTTCCATTAAAAGAACATATGTGTGAAGAAGTTTTTAAATTACTTGTGGGCCAAAGAGAAAATAAAAATTACATTCATAAGCAATTAAGAAATTAATGATACTGAAGCAATTAGAACACTATTTATAAAAACTTACGAGATTTGACCAAAGCTGTATTCAGATAAAAATACTTTTATTATGTTAAAAACCTAAAAGTAAAAATGCTAGGAAAATGTAAACAAAACAAAACAAAACAAAAACCCAAGCTTTCGGAAGTTGTACATTATAAAGTTGCAGTAGCCGACACAAAAGGCTATTTCTCTCGCTTGAAGCCCTGTATCTCATATGTATCTTATCTGAGATTTCCAGTATGCAATTACAGTCAGCTGGAGAGTTACACGGCTGTACTGGAAATAGCTGTATCAATTTTACCCGGGTCTCATTGGTCAGAGTTCAGTCCTGTGGCCGCAAACATGCTGCATAGCAAGAATGCAGGCTTCCTAAGAAGAAATGGTTTCTTTGAGGGGTCTAGGTTGGTTTCTACTTTAAAGAGCTAGACAATAAATATTTTCGATTTTGCAGTCCATACAGTTCTTGTAACTTCTCAACTCTCTTGCTTAAAACAAAACCAGACTAAGACAATATATAAAGGAATGGGAGTGACTGTACTCTGATACTATGTGGAGAGCTGCATACGGCCAGGGGCCAGTTTGCTGACTGCTTGCTGGTATATGGAATTGTTTTGTCACAATATAATAATAGACATGGAAATATATCTGCAGTGTATTTTTCATAAAAGTAGATAAATCATTATTCAAATTCTAAATGTATGCATATAAGGATGTATTTCTCCATGTACAAATATATGTATACCATTAAAATAATAAAAGTATACATTCATACCAAAACGTTATCACTGGTTGGTGTTTCAAGTGTTTTTCATTTCTGCATATCTACATTTTCTAATTTTTTACTATAACCACGCAGTGCATAAATAATTAATAAGTAGAGGAGAAAGAAGAGTGAGGGAAACTTAGGCAAACAAAATTCAAAATGTAAACAAACATTAAATAGTAACATACTTTATGGGTAGAGATAACTAGACAAAAAATTTGAATGGAATTGAAAACCTAAAAATAAGCATGAGCAAAGTGTAGCAGTGTTATGTTTAGATTTTTCTGGATGAATATATTAGCCAGTTTTGTGTTACTATAACAGAGTACAGCATGCAAGGTGACTGACTCATAAAAAGTTTATTTTGGTTCATGGTTCTGGAGTTTCCAGTTCAAGCCTCCTATCTTTGACCCCCAGGGGAGAGCAGCATGTCATGGTGGGAACGACTGACTGAGCGAAGTACTTATATCATGAGCCAGGCAGGTGAAAGGAAGAGACCTGGGCCCCATGGTCCCACTAGAGAGTGTGCCCTGGAGGATGTGAGAACCTTCTTTCTACACTGGCCCTTTGGGTGACATGATCTGAACCATAGTGATGAATACACAGGATAACACATATATATTACACTGTCTGGCACATGCTAATTATTATGTAAATATTTATTCAATTGAGATATTGATAAAATATTGATATTCAATTACTTTTATTGAGGGTGTTATATCATTTAATTTTTGAAGGCATGTTGGTTATATTTTACATGAGGCCTTTTATTTTGTAGCTTGTTGAATACATGTATATCAAATTTTCTCAAGTGTTGTACCTTTTTCTACATTGAAAATGTTCTCAGTCATGAAATCATATTCTTTCACCACTACCCCATAGTTTTATTTTTTAAAATGAATGCTTTAATTCTTAAAGACTTTACCTGATGAGGGAAAGATTCAGTCTCATTTTCTTTTCACTTAACCAATTCTCCCCAGACATTAATTCCATAACACTTCCTTTCCCAACCAAAGTGAAATGAAAAGGAATTTAATCTTGCCCCCCACCATCCAAACTGAATACCAGGGTTGCCCTCTAAGGGTTTATGACAATAAAAACTCTAACCCCTCAGGTCTGATAATCAGATGTATGATAATTAACTGTATGTATGAGTAATTACCGTGTTATGCAAATAAACAATGCAGATGAGTCATTTTGGGGTCATTAGGTTTTGATCTCCATCCTAGTCTTTTGGGGGGAAATACTTTCTACGAACTGCTCTTCTGAACTGGCAATAAAACGTCACTAGTAGGTTCACATTAAGCTGGGTAATATGCAGACTGCTTGATTTGTATTGAATATGTGTCTGGTGGTTGGGGCCCATTGTAATGAACTAACCCACAAATCACAGCTTAATGGGAATCTACTTTTACATATTGCTTAATTAAAAGTTGTGAGCTTATTAACATGTGTCTTTGGCACTGAGCTTTGGGGATGTAATCTCTGCGCAAATAAGACTAGGTTGTAAAAGTTTTATAGATTGACGATGATATTATAGTCCATACCTTAATAACCTATCATTTCCCCAAAGAATTTTTCATATCTTACATTCTGCTATCCAGTCGTAACAGATTCTTTTCTTTTTGTTTTTCAACGTGTGAGGCCTCCTGCAATAGGTACTGGTATCAAGAAAGGGTTGTATCTTTAATGTTTCATCTGAACCCCATCATTTAATCTTATTAGCAAAGCTGTCTGGAAGAAAGTCTCAAAGCCCTTTTCATTAGAGGGGCTCCAGGTAGTATAGATCTATTAGGTATGAGTTTTCAGAATTTCCATTATAAATCTCTATTTTCAGGGATTTATAATTCAGCTACAAAAATTTTGCCCTAGGCTTCAACTTAGACTACAAGGTCTTAGCCTGAGAGAGTACATTGTTAACACGTGGGGAAAAAACATGTTGTTGTTTTCATCTCACCAAAGTGAAATAGTAATGTCATGTAACCATTTTCAAATACTTTCTGATAAACCACTGTAAGACACCATTCAGAGATTTTGTTTTGTTTTGTTTTGTTTTTTGACATAATGTTGCACAGTATGTTTGTTTGTAACTTTACCCTAGCCATTTGGTCACTTTTTAAATGTCACGATAAAAGATGTCTTCTCTCAAAGTGTCCTCAATTGGACAGTTCTGATCTTGGGTAGAATCTTTGATGTAGAGAATTTCTGGAGTTCTTGCACTGAAACATCTGTTTAATAATGTTGGGGTTTGTGTCTAGATGTCCCCCTAAAGCCTCATGTGGTTTTTCGATGAGGATTTTTCAGAGGTGGCTGAATCTAGAGTGTGTGATTGATTCATAGTGCAGTGCTAGGATTAAGGGTGCTGAGATTAAGGGTGGGAGATTACTGGATCAGTCCACTGTGACTGGGTTGGCACAAAGAGGCTTGAGTCGCTCCTCTCTCCTTTGTTGCTTTGCTACCGCCTGCCTACCATGAACTATTTTCCCCTGTGATGCCCCTCTGCCAAGCCACCATGCCTTGGAGCCAGCTGATAATGGACTGAAACCTCTATAAACTGTGATCCCAATAAGCCTTTCCCCATTTAACTTGGGGTGTAGGGTATTTTGTCTCAGGAATGAGAAAAGTAACTAAGACAACTAACTTCCATCAGTAACTGCAGGAGCAAAAATCCAAAGTTTATTGCTTTAAAGATTGAACCCTATTATTATTGCTTTGGGCAGCAAGTATGCCCATTTTGATTAGAAATTTAAATTGACATCCCTGGTTAATGAAGTATCTGAAGCTATTGTCTAATGGTAACACCTGTGGAAGAGAATCCCAATTTGAGCTTTGTTATTAAATGGCTGTGTGGCTTTGAGAGATTTACTTGAATATCTTGAACTTGATTTTCCATCCATCAAAAGGAGACAAAATAATCTGTCATATGCTTCAGGATTTGAAATATTCATATGGCTGTTAAATCCCGTATAGCTAAATCCACTGGTGACTTTTGTATCACTAAATCCAATGGACATTTTGTAGTTTTCAATTTAATCCCTCCATAGTCTTCTGGAAGGATGGCCATCCACCACTTACGGATACATTGGCTTCTAAAGGATCATCTCAAATATTTGTGATTCTTCCCCCACCATCTAGGCCCCTGTGGTTTCTTTCCCATGTTGACTCAGGCAATAAATATTGATGCTCACAAGTCTGTTTTTGATGACCTCTTATCTAGCTGTTCAGTACTCACTCCCTAAGGGGCCTCATCATTTTAAATGGCTTCAAATGTTTTTTGTGTACCTTCTCCCAAATTTCGATTTGGGGCTAAGATCATTGCTCTTTTAGACACCAGTTCTCTTAAGATCACATCTGCAGATCACTTCCTCTTGAATGAATGTCTCCTTGTTACTAGGAATGGGTCTTCCCTGGCCCAAAACTGGGCCTTTGCATCCCTGTTAAATAGATGATTTCATCTCTCACCCAGTTATTTGAAGTTTTTAGCTTCCTCCTGACTCTTATTTTTTCTTCCCCCTACCATAAACCATCAGCCAACATTTCAAATGTTCAAATGACTTAGTTTTATTCCTAATGTCACTTCTTTAGTTAAAACCCCTAACATTCTCTTTGGTAACTAATCCAATCTTTTCTCTCTGCTTCTGCTTTCCCTTTTTGCACTATCGAATCCAATTTCTAGCTTGCTTCCAGACACTAAAAACCAAGCAACAGCAAACTCCAGTCTTGTCACCAAGCAGTTGAACATCATTTAACAACTGCACTGTGAATGCACTTAAGCAAAGATCTCAAATCCATGCAGCACAAAGCACCCGTGACACTCTGAGATACTCCCTTTGTCTAGTCCTCCTGAGTTTCCTCCATTTCCTCAAGACCATCTGTGTCTTTTCTCCATCACACCCTGCAGACTGTAACCCTCCACAGTCCTTGGGTTCGGGCACATTCGGCCTTGGGGTGGGATCTGTGAACCTTACCGAATATCCTCCGTATTCTCTGGGCTCAAAGTCTTATGGGGTCAGAATTATTTCTATGTTTCAGCTCCACCCATTGCCTGGTACATGACAGGTGCTTAATGAGAAGTGACTGCGACAGACTGCAGTGTAGCAAAAGGCAGGGGCTGGCTGGAGGTCACAGCACAGTCTGAGACTCTGTGACGGGGGGAATTGCACATCCCACCTCCCATTGTCTGAAGCTATTATGTCATATCATTCTACAGGATGGTAAAAACAATTAAGCAATTAGGAAACAGCTGCTGACAGCATGCTCTGGGCCCTCAGTTTATAATAACCCAGATATAGGAGTAAGACTTGCTTAAGGCTAGCAGGTAGCTCGCAGTGGAGGCGAGGCTAGCCCTTGTAAGGCAGAGCAGTGTCCTCTACCTCCCTTAGTTCTTACTAGGCTCTTTGCCTGGACCTATGAAGCCAGTTCATAGAAAACTCATTAACAAGAGCAAAATATAAAGATTTTATTAATTTTACATGTGCATGGAGTTCTTCATAATAGAGTGAACTCTGAAGAAATAACCAAAGCATGATGCATTTATACTTTTCAGACAATGAACAGGAAGCCTGTGAAGGAATAAGAGCACAAATGAATGTCGGCACTAGAGTAGTAAACTCTAGGATGTTATTAAGAGATATATGAGGCTCAGAGCGTTATTCTGCTTATCATGTAAAGAGAAGTAGAGAGGAATCCATCACCTGTAGAAGACAGAAGAGATAACATGTTACAGAGCAGGACAGAAGACCAACTGCAGAGTCATGGATACTGTTATTGGAGCTCTAGGCTGAGGGTCTAGGGAGGGAAGAGCCATCAAATACATCACGTGAGTCCTCACTGTTTGCTTGTATGCATCTCATCACCATGCAAGGTGTTCTCTGAACGTGTAATGTAAATTAGAGCGGAAATGTACCTGAACACTTTCCTGCAGATCCGTCTTCCAAAGGAAGCTATTGTTGAAACACATCCGCCTACCTTACCCATGCTTAGAATGCTTCTGAAGCAGGCGGAGCTCCAGCCTGCGGACCTGCACAGCGAAAAGCACATGCTCTGCTTCCTGTCACTTCAGGTATTTCTAGTGCCTTCATCTTCTTCACTTACCATCTCGTAATTCATAGCCAAAGCACCCTTTAAAAGTATCACGAAGATTAAGCTTCCCATGTGTCATAGAATATGTGTAGCCAGTTAATGTGAAAAAGGTATTCTCTGTAACAACAGAAGCAAATTCTCCAAAATGCTATCATTTTATACGGTGAAGCCATTCAAATTAGGTTTGTCCATTCGATTGCTGTTTAGACATGACGTTGACATTAATTCACTTGATTTTTTTTTAAGTATGTGAGATAGTATATGCTTTTCATTCTAGTCAGGGACATCATATAAATACATTTTTGATTAATTGATATTCATATGGAATGTTCCTATTTTAATGGAGTTTGTAGTTGTTCTTCAGGGAGGGATCAGCATTTTTATGGGAAATTAGGTGTACATTGCTTAATCAAGGTTTTTCAATTTAATTTACTCACAGTAAGTATTCATGTGGGCTCGCTTTCCAGAGACCCTTTGTCTCATTATAGCTAATAATTTTTGATGCAGTTATAGCTAATTATCAAAGAAAAACTAATGAAGCTTCTCCTGCCATGGTAGAATAGCTTCTGTTAAGCAACTGTGCTCTAGTTGGTATAGTGTTTTCAGGAAATACTGCGAAGAGTTTACCATGTTTAAAGTTACAGAAATACATATCTCATTGGCAAGATAAGCCTCAAACTCTGTTTAATCTCATTTTTGAGATTTTGTGTGTTTACTCTGAGCAAATCCCCCCCACTATCAAGTATACAATAGGAAGATATAAATATTAATCTTGATTCTTGTTACTTTAAATAACGATGGGCTTTCAGTGTGTATCATACATGAAATTTTACTACTGAATTGTCTAGATCCCTACGTGAATATATAGACACATATCCAGAATGCTTTTGGAATAGCCACTAACCATTAAGAATAATTTTTAATAAATTTACTCACAGTGTTTTATTTTATTAGTACACATTTATGATATATGTGGTGCTTAACTAATGGTCAGCTTGGGTGGGAACACCCAGCTGAACTGAGTTAGCGTGGTTCTGGGAAAAGGAGAATAGGAGGGGAGGATTTTATGCTGATTTTCCTTGGAGAAGCTTTGCTCTTCTGTTCTCCCCAGCTGGGCCCTGCCTTCACCCAGGACGGCTGGTGTTCTCTAGGGAAGAACTCTGGTCCTGGCCTTCGCCTCGCCTTCTGGTGTTTGGTACAGGTGAGCTCTGGAGGAATTTTGGGCTCCAGGATCAGCCTTTCAGCCTGCTCCCTAGGTGCAGACTCTATCCTCAAGTGCCGAGAATGTATGGAACATTGCCTTCACCTGGATCCTGCCAATCCCCAGCGCAGACAAAAGCCTTGCACTCTTCTCCATCTGACTCTGGTAAACACTGACTATTACAAAACATGAATACTGTGGTTCTCCTGCAGAGTTGGTGCCCATACATATTGCATCTCAATCCTTCCTACCTCTCTTTTCCCTCCCCCTCTCCTCTTCCTTTCTCTAGATCCCTCTCCAATTTGCAAAAGGTCTATTTCGCTGTTTCCTATTGTCTATCTTTTATTTTGTTCTTTGAATTTCTTATGGTTAGTGTTTCTCCTATAAGAAAAAGCATGAGATATTTAAGCTTCTATGTGTGATTTGTTTCACTAAGCATTCTGGTCTCAAGATGCATCCATTTTCCCACAATAACTCAAATTTACCCTTTTTTATGGCTAAGAAGTACTCCATTGTTTATATATGTAGCAGTGTTCTTTTTCTTTGGGAAATTTTCAAACATTTCCCCAGGCAGGGAAAAAGTTAAGATTAAGTGAAATTGGCAACAATATACAAATCAAGTTATAGACAAGATATACTGTTCTACCACTGTTAATAATAACTAAAATAGAGTTAACCTTCTGTGAGTGTAGCCTAGTTACAACTTCAAATATGCCAATGAGATGGGTACTGTTAGTTTTACCTACTTAGCAACAAGGAAACTAAAACTTAGAGAGAAGCAAGCTGCCCAAACTCATAGAATAAGAGAGCAAAGCAGTATCATGTGTTGATTTGTGAAATGTTACAGAGAGTAAGTAATGTTATTCATGTGTGGGAGCCCTAATCCTAAGGGTATATACAAGGGTGCAGTGGAATGCGACTCTATTTGGGAAGAGAACTGTTGAAGATAAAAAGTTATTCTGAGAGTCTGCTGCAGTACAGTGGGCCCCTCATCTAGTAGGACTGGTGTCCTTCTCCAAAGAGGGAGACAAGGAGACATGCCCACAGGGAGAATGCCATGTGAACATGGGGGCTGAGATCTAACACCGGGAAATGCCAAGTGTTGCCAGAAAACTGTCAGAAACTGGGAGAAAGGAATGGAGCAGATTCTGTCTCATGGCCTTCGCGTGGAACCAACTCTACCAACATCTTCAGTTTTTCCCTTTTTACTCATACGTGTTTGTGGTACGTAATAAATGTGTTCATTGTAGAGAATTGGTGTATATCCATGTAACATCTTGATCCTTTTTACTTCCCCTTCCTGTCTTTTCCCTCCCATCTTTCCCCATCCCCTGAAGTTGCATTTCTGACCTCCAAAACTCTGAGAGAGTTTCTTCTATGTAAACCATTTTGTTTGTAATGCTTGGTTATGACAGTTTTGAGACACTAACACGAGTGGCCAAGAGCACCAGGTCTCTTTCTATTTCTCCAATCACCAGCTACCACCTGCTGGTTACTAAGTCACTTTCCCTTGGTTGAACCCTACTCTAAAGGAAGTTTAGCTCATTGTCTATGAAGGGCTAACCCATTAAATGCCTTTGTTGAATTTAAAAGGGCATCTGTCTATGGTTTTATATGAATTCTATATATGTATATGGTATAAACATATAATTTTAATTTAAACTTTGACTTAAAAGTTGTTTTAATCATAAATGCTTTCTTTAATATTTGAGTTTTTCTTGATACTTTAAACTCAAAATTGTATCCCAAGTGAGAAAATAAAGGAAACCTTTGAAATCTGAATAAAATCAATAGACTACAAAAAAGAGTGCACATCTTACTTGAGAAAATATTAATCATTATGGTAAATACAAGGAGCAATCTTCAATTTAGTGCATAATTACCCACTGCTAAAAATGCAAAAGTTCACCTTACTTAAGTATGACATGACCAAAATGACAACAAATCATATTATATTGAGATCTAGAGTGTATTATAAATTTCCCAGCATGTTGCAAATTTCTAAAGACTCTGAGCTCACTTGTTAGAAATGTTAATGGTAGAGGATTTGGGTCATAATTTTCCATGGTCTGATTTTAGCAAAAAAGTTTTCAGATGCAGGTTCCAGGTGACGGTGAAGTCTACTTCACCCAGATTTATAGCACCTTAACCACTAACTCAACCATGACAGACGGTGGTGGTCAACCAGCAGGCAGGATCTTACTAATTTCTCCTCGAGTCACCTGATTAAACATCTTGAATGTTTTGCCATCAAAACCATTTAGAGCCTGTCATGATTAATGGGCCACAATTCTTGCCAAATGTTGGTTTCAAGCAACTTTTCAAACTAATCCTTTCTGGATGAATTGAAAACATAATCTCCCAATCACAATACTATAATAATTTCAACATTTAAAAAATAGTTTATGTGATGGCTACTCAGTGTATTTCCACTAACTACTTAATTTATGTGTATTGAGTCATTTTAATGATTTATTACATTATTAAACATTAAGATTTCCTTTAACTCTTAATAGAGAAATCTTTTGTAGTCAAGTTAAGCCCTCTGATACTTCTATCATCTTTTCATTGACTTTTGGCTTTTTGTATGGGAACCTACAATGAACTAAGC
>RJWT010045252.1:0-11670 GCA_004365215.1 Cuniculus paca
AAAAAAAGCCTGGGAAATTGAAGAATAATAAGCTCCCAAGAAACCCAAATTGAGAAAAGCTGTAAGCCGTAATGAGAACAACACCTGAGAAGACTATGTATCCAGTCCAAAACATAACTGCCTACGAACCTCCATCTTACCCAGAAGTCAGAGAGACCGACAGCTGAAGCTGCTTATTTTCATCTCAAAGAGAGATGAAGGAATAAGGGAGGAAGACAGAAAGAATGCAGAAGAATTAGGGAGAAAAAAAAAAAAACTCAAACTGATGATAGTAGATATTCTGTTAAGATTACTTTATTAGAAATACTAGCTACTGAAAGTCAACATAAAAGACAGATTTAGGAAAAATCAGAACACAAATTTTTTTTGTTTTAAAATGGAGCGCATAGAGAAAATAAGTTCAAACAGTCAAATAAAAAAGTTTTGCTGCCTTTATTGATTTAGAGAATATCTTCAATATGTTCTGAAAAAGACAAGATGTCAAGCAAAACTAATGAGTTATTCAAACCCAGTATATACAAGGTTCCTTAAGCACTTTAGGAATCAGTAAGGAGAATTCTGAAAATCTAAGCTCCACACAAGAGTAAAGTAAAAATGCATTTAAGCAAATTCTAATTATTGTTATTTTCCTGAAAAAAAAATGAAGCAAGAGAAGAAAAGAAACATGGAAATAAGACTATTCAATCTTTTCTGCAAAGGACAGTAATTCTTGTGAGACTTGGAGAGAAACCATAATGTGATCTGAGATTTAAAACTCTGAGAACTCTAAAGGAGCAGAGTGATCAAGACTGACAAGAGCATGACCATGGTGATTTCTCAGGAAGCTAAATCACCCCAGTTACGTATAAGAAATTCTAGCCAGGAAACTGAACACTTCAGAGCTGAACTTAAGATGAAATCAAGTAGATGAAAAGCTAAACTTATAATCTTATTTGTCACCTGACTCTTGTTTTATCAAATGCAATTCTAATAAAGTCAAAATAAACATATTCCTTTACTTTTCAAAATTAAGTATGTCAGGACTCCCCTGCAGACGGCGATTCAACAAGATACCATGACGTCTTCAACAAAGGGAAAGTTTGGAGTGAATGATTCCCATGCTAGTCCAGAGGTGGCGGTCTAGGGAGGCTGCAGAAGAGACTGATTTCTACACATACACAAGGAAAGGGGGGACTCTCATTCATTGTAGTCCCATGTCCAATTATGTAGCATGATGTCTAGCACTTAAAAGGAATCCAATTAATATATGTGAAATGAGAGGGAATCATAATGAACACTTACTAAGCAGTTTATTAGATTCCACAACAGTGCACTCAACAACTCATCAAATTTTCACAACAGCCCTCCAAAGAAAATACAATTATTATTTCCATCTTAAATTGAGAAAAATGAAGAACAGAGAAATTAGTTAACTCAGCCTAGGTAGAGCCAATTTCAAACAATGGCAGACTGATTCCAAAGCCCACTTAACCACAACATTACACAAGTATCCTTCCTGTCAAGAGAAGAGGGAGCGATCAAGAGGGAAAAACTGGACTAGCAAGGGCCAGGTTCTGTCAGGTATGCGAGAGCAAAACAAATCAGGCCTCTCAGAAGGGTAAGTTCAAAGTGGAGGAGGTGCGTGGGATCAGGTTGGGGTGAGCAGGGGTGAGAAGGTGCACTTCGCTGTGCAGGTTCTTCTGACCTTGAAGTAGCTGCTTCCATCCTAGCTTGTACAATGGAGGCACACGAGGGGTTTCAAAAAACACTGACCATAAACCAGTAAGAAAATGTCATTAAATCAACAATCAACACACAGTAAGCAAAGGTTATAAACTCACAGTTCCCAGAAAAGGAAATATTAATGACCTTACATGTAGGATAAAATCCTCAACCTTATTCACAATCAAGAAATGCAGATAAAAGTGCCAAAGAGATACCATTTTTCACCTAGTTATACTGGCAAAAGAAAAAAAAAAAAACCTCCCAAACATTCAAAAAAGTCTCGTGCCTAGTCTGGGAACTGTAATAATGTCTAACTGTTCTGTTAGTTTACAAAGTGGTCCTCTTGAACTTTAAGTCAAACCATGTCACTGTTTTGCTCAACACCTGCAATGGTTCTGGTCTACACTCAGAGGAAAAGCTGGAATCCATACAACGGCCCACAAGGCCTTATCTAAATCTGGCTCCCGTCACACCTCTGAGTTGGTCTTCCAGCACTCATCACTTCACTTACTGCCCTCCACTCACACTGCCCCCTTCTCACTCCTCCAACAACCGGGCAAGTCTCCACCTGGGGTGGTGGCAAAGGCTGATACCTTACTTCTCAGACAGCCCCAAGGGTCACTCCCTCTGCTCCTTAACAGTGTGTGTTCAAATCTCACCTTCCAAATAACTCCTCTCTATTTAAAACTGTAATTACCATTCCTTAAAACTTCTCTACTTCATTTGTGCATAGTGCTTTTTACTTTCCAATGTACTTAAAAAAAAAAAACTTATTATGTTTATTGTTGAACTAGAACATAAGCTTCACCAGCGCAGGAACATCTGTTTCATCTACTGATATACCCCAAGTACCTAAAAGAATGTTTCACAATAGCTACAATGAATATACAATGATATATACTGCAACATTATTAAAGCAAAAGATTTGAAGCAAATAACCTTCAGCAATACAGGATCAATTAAATATATTAGGGACTGATCATACAATGGTATACTAAATAGTTCTTAAATAAATGAAGCTGAAATGGTGTTTCTAGTATGGTCAAGTAAGCTGTGATTAGACCAAATACAAAAAACAATACTCGGAAAGCAATAAAGAGTGAACAAAACAGGCAAATGCTACAAGGGTGCTACTATCTGGAAAAAGCCAACAACATAAAATCCTCATAAAGATTCTCTTCTTCAACAGTTTGACTTTGAAGGCAGGTTCCAGTCTATTCTGTATAAGGCAGGTACAATGCCGCTAGAGAACACAAAGTCCTCCTAACCTGAAGACCCAGAGGTAAGGGCTCAGAACCACCATCAACACTGGATATGCTGGGGGAACCCCAGAAATAAGAGAATCCTAGAAATAAAAGAAGGGGAGCCCCAAATCCTGCATACAAAGCTCTGCTCAAATCTCTGTATGAACCCTGAACCACACATGCTTGGGATGAACTCAGAGCAACTCGATTAAGACACTAAAATCTGAGCTGCTGCCTAGTGCAGAAAACGTTTGGTTGATTGACTGCAGTCTAAATAACTCTCTGCTTACAAAAAAATTCAAAAAATTACACCTCAGATGGACATAACAGAATCAAGCTGCTGCAATAAATAATTTGCAATGCCCAGATACAACTCAAAATTATGTAACATAAAAAGTTTAAAAAAAAAAAAAGATCCACTCTCAAGAGTAAAGGCAATCTAGCAAAGCCAATACTGAAGGGACCTGGATATCAGAACTAGTGTTAAATTTATATTGTGCTCAAAGAATGAAATGAAAGCACACTTTCAATGAATAAACGTACCAACAATCTTAGTTGAAAACAACTGCTAGAAAATAGCCAAATGAAAATTATGGAATATCATATTCAAATTTTAAAAGTTACTAAGCAGGCAAAATAACAAAGAGGATGTCAAAGAAGTCAACATTCATTAGCAGAAATTAAATAAAAGAATAGAACAAAAAGGTTGAAAAAATTTGTGCCTTAGACACTTGTGAGGCAATATTAAAAGATCTGACAGAAGAACTGTTGGAGGGGTTAGTATTAGAACACACATGAGCCCAAAATATCTTTTGGTAAAAATGTATTTACAAATTCAGGAGGTTCAGTTTAGTAGATTAAAGAAAAGCACACAAGATACATTACAGAGAAATTGCTAAAATCTAGATAAACATAGTGTGCACAGAGAACAAGAAGTCCAATGACAGTTGACTTCTTAGGAAAAAATTTCAGGCCAGAGAACAATGAAGTAATATCTTAAAAGTGCTGAAAGTTAAAAAGTTATCAGAACAGAATTCTACATTCAGGAAAAATATCCTTCAAAAATGAAAGTGAAATAAGGACATTTTGGTCAATATAAATTAAGAAGATTCACTGCCGGCAGAGGTGCACTACAAGAAATGTTCAAAGAAGTTCAGGTTGACGGGAAGTGAAGTCAGGTGGAAACCTAAATATTCCCCAAGAAATGAACATGATAGCTGGGCGTAGTATTATAGCACACCTGTAATCCCAGCATGAGGACGCTGAGGCAGGAGGATCACTGTGAGTTGAGGGCCAGCCCGAACTACATAACGAGACCCTGTCTCAAAAACCAAAAGAAAGAAAGAGAGAGAAGGGAAAGACAGGGGAGGGGAGAGAAGGGGAAAAGAGGGGAGGAGAAAAAGAAATAAGCACAAAGAAAACTGGTAAATATGTGGATAAAACGACTTCTGCTCTTGATTTTTTGAAGATGCACAGACTATATAAAGCAAAAATTGTATCTGGGGAGTATATAATGTAGATAGCTACAACACAAATGACAACTACAATAGAAACGATGTACTGGGTAACTAAACTTACCTAATATGGCTACAAAGTTCCTAAAATTCTCATACTACAGTTAAACATGACATTTAAACAATAAAATTACACAAACATTACAAAGGAAAGGCTCTGAGAAACTCTACAATAAAAAAGCATTTTAAACTTCCCTTGACTGAGTATTTCTCAAACCTGTATGACTAGAGTGCCATGGTACTCAAAATGTTTTGGAATTCAGAACTTTTCAGATTTTAGCCTTTTGGATTAGGGAAGCTCAACTTGTAGCAGATATTTCTAACCCATGAGCGAACAGTATTGCTTGGAACACATCAATCAAGGAGTACTGATTTTTTTAGTAATTTTCTGAGTAATTGGATAAACTAGATCCATTAAGAACATTACTTCTGTCATGTGAGATACTCTTTTTAAAAGGGAGGTTTTTTTTTAATGTAGTAACTTCAATTTCATTGGCAGTTTAAACAAAATTGTACACTAAAATTCTATACATAATATTTTCTAATATATTCTTATGTTCAGTAAGCACTTCTTGGCTTATTTTTTAAAAACTTTATAAAATATCTCTGACATTCCTGTTCAAACTGAATGAAATCAACTATTTTTGAAAACACATCAAAAAAATGCTTTTTGAACATACAAATGGTTCTATAAGAGAATGCTATATTTTAATTGGAAAAGATTATTATAAACTATGGCCCACAATTTTGGTATAAAAAAACATAAATTCTTTGTAACTAAAGTTTAATATTTAAATGCAGATGAAACGTTTCCATTTTGGTGTAATGGTTTAATAGTGACTTTTTTTCTAGTGACTAATTTTACCAGTTCCTTAGGTTTTAAAGCCCATTTGCCAGTCTTCTTTAAAAGTGTACTTTACTCAATTTATCTTTGTACTTACATGAACAAAGGAATAAGGTCAGAATTTGAGAATACCTAAAAATCCTTTAATCGTGGAGACTGCATGTAATATTTACTGCTCTCTGAAGGAAAGACATAATCCTAGTTTCATTTGTGCTAGTAAGAATCTATTGCTAAAAGCCAGACATGGTGGTGCACACCTGTAATCCCAGTACTTGGGAGGCTGAAGCAGGAGTGCTGCTGTGAATTTGAGGCCAAGTTGGCCTCAAATTTAACTCTGAACAATACCTACATAATGAAGTCAAGGCCAGTCTGAACTACATAGAGAATTCTGTCTTAAAAAAAAAAAAAAGATTGCTAAAAGATCTGGGAGCGAGGAATGAGATTAAAATTAAAGGCATGGAAGCCTATAAGCATTCAGTTAAGTTTGCTTCATAAGATCACTATTGTGATCTTGTAGCAGATATTTTTCGAATCCAAGCGCTTCCTATCATAATAGATGACATCATATGCTATTTATTGATAAATAGGAAAAAGGAAGAAAATTAAAGAGACAAGAATAGAACCATCAGATACAAATAACATAGAAATTATTAGATGATACAGATTTAGATAATTGGTTAAACACAGACTGTAACTCCGCTAACAGTGAGGATTTAAGAGCTCTACGCACCTACCTTCTTTCTCTTCAATCGCTCTAATCAGTCACAATGGAAATAAATTTGTGTATTACTAGTGAAACTAAAAACTGCATTTAAAAAGATATATTTAGTCAATCTTGGTGGTGCATGCCTGTAATCTCAGCACTTAGGAGACAGGACAACTGCCATGAGTTTGAGGTCAGCCTGAACTACATGCCAAGACTCTGTCTCAAAAAAAAGAGAGAGACATGTTTAACACCTTAGAAGTACCCTATATGCTTAAAAGTACCCCCAAAACTTTGTATTTAATGCCAAACAAGACAGCAGTAGCTCCATTATTTTTGCTCTGCTTTGAAAATATTTCACCTCTCCCAAACCACAACATTTACAGACAGAAATCAACTGTTCAAAACTGAGTAAGACTTGGAAACAAAAAATTTAACCAATCCTCTTAAAAGCCAACAAGATAGCTACCAAGAATATATAATAGGTACTTACAACTGTATCAAATAAAACTGTTAGTAACACTCAAATTAAACAGGTCAAGTAATCTAACAATATTCCAGCAGTGTTATGAAAAAATGAATTCATTGAGCCAACTAAATCCAGTAAGAATATTAATCTGGTGTTATGAAAATTTACAATAATGGTTTTTAAAAGTTAGTCTATCAAAGTCAATTTCAAATATAATGGCATTTTGCCCATAAGTCACGTAAATAGGAAAACACAAAATTATACAAAATTTCTGCTTATTTGGCAAAGAAAGACTTTTCGAATCCAAGCGCTTCCTATCATAATAGATGACATCATATGCTATTTATTGATAAATAGGAAAAAGGAAGAAAATTAAAGAGACAAGAATAGAACCATCAGATACAAATAACATAGAAATTATTAGATGATACAGATTTAGATAACTGGTTAAACACAGACTGTAACTCCCTGTGTTTCATAAACTTATCAAATAACTCCATAAATTCTATCAGTCACTAATATAAACCAGGAGTCAGCAAACTTTTTGAAAAGAGCCAGACAGTAAATGCTTTACACTTTGCAGGCCCAATGTTTCCTGGCGTACCTCTTCCATACTGCTGCTGTAGTGTGAACACAGTCATAGACAATACATAAACAAATGAGCATGGTCATGTATCAACAAAACCTTATTATATCGCAATCTGAACGTCATTCAATCTTTACACATCACAAAATTTTTTTTAATTTTTTTAATGTACAATCTTAACTATAAGGGCTATACAAAACCAGGTGGCACTAGTTTGTGGCTTACCAACCCCTAATCTAGAAATGCATGGAAAGTGGTTACTAGAAATATTTTTTCTAAGACCTCTTTTAATGACAGAATATAAATAATGTTGCATTTTTACTATGCCATTATTTTTCCCATATATGAATTTAAAACACCATTACCAACCAAAATAATGGTCGAATCAGAGTTAGGAAAGCTAAAATGAAATATTCTTAATATTTCAAAGACACAATAAAAAGAACAAAGTACTATTTCATTACACGGTCCTAGATGATAAATTTCACACAGAATTAAACTCAACTCTATATAATATTTACCCACTGAGCTAGCTATATGAAGTTATTGGTTCTATATATGCCAAATTTAGAACTTCATTAACTCCAAATATAATACTATTAAAATATAGCCACAAGGATCCTGGTATTTTCATAGTTAATGTTACTATAGTAGTACTGAAATGGTATTACCAAAACATCTTAGAAAAATCAAAGGACAGAATCATGACAACTGTGTCCCTGTTGTAGCTTACTTTGAACTAGCCTTGTTAAGATTGTGAGCAAATTCAGTAATCCAGAATTTCCTAAAGTTTGCTCTGTGTCCAAAGATGATTCAGTAAAAGGACCCAAGCCTACTAAGTCTGGGTAATGCTATCCATCACATTCATACTTTTAAATCCATACACACACACATGCACACACACCTTCTAGATTTATAATGTCCATAAGCACATCACAAATTCTGAGAAGTCCCTCAGTGAAGAAATCCACTGGTGTAACCTAATACTATCCAAACCTACTCAGCTACTTTCTTTGGTATAGTGCTTAATAACAGCCCTCAAAAAACTAAAATTCTTTAAAACACACTTTGAAAACTTTTCTAATCTTTGAGATTAAACATCCTTTGCTTGTTAATTTTTAAATACTATGAGACTAAGTATTAACTTCATAAAAGCTGTTCAAATATTAACTTCAGATTTGCAAACTCGAACCCTCTGGACTAAATGTTCCCACAACACTATGACTTTTCTCTTTCAGAGCAATTATCTTTGGATTGAAATCATCCGTCTAACCTTTGTGACTCCCTCCTGAAGTGGGAGACAGAATTGTGCCCTACTGTTCCTGTTCTGGTCAATGACTGGCAGAGTGCCTAGATCATCAAATGTTTTGTGTTTTTATTTATACCCTATCGCACACAAAAAAAATCCTACTTGATTTACCCATAACCATTTGCCCTCCTCCTATTGCTTCTCTATGCAGCGTGGTCAGGATTGCTTCTATTTAGAGACATTTATTCCCTACTGCTCTGAAGATAAAGAATAAATTTTGTAGGATAGTCCAAAAGGATCTAACTTCTGCTTCCCCTTTTCGTCTTCATCTCCTATCATGCTCCACTTTGCTTTATGTGTTTAGCCATACAAGGAAATCATGTGCATCTGATTCCCATGTGAAGGAATTAACATTCCTGTGGGAGGCATGGGCTAGGTGAAGCGAAACAATGAATCTGAGTACACTCTGAAAGTTTCAAAACTTTCTCAGGCCTGCTATATGTGCTACAGTGTCACTTCATGGTGAAGAGCAACAAACTCCACAACAAAAATAACAAATCATGGCATATTACTACAATGAGATACTGTGTAAATTTATTAATAGGTGTACATTTACTTTCATGGAAATTCTTTTAATATATTTTGAAGTAAAGGGGGATATATGATTTGTATATCTCAATATGCCCATATAAAATGTTACTAGCAACACCTCTAAGTGATGAGAGTATGGATTATACATTATAACAAATTCTTTAGCGGCCAGGGATTTAGTTCAGCAGCCTAAGCGCCTGACTGGTAAGCGTGAGGTCTTCAGTTCGATCCCCAGTACCCAAAAAAAAAAAAAAAAGAATTCTTTAAACCACATTTTATATGGCTTGTCTAACAAGCAGAGAGGCACTAAGAAGGTAAAATGAAAATCAGACATAAATTTTGAACTGAACTTATTCAACAAATTTAAAAGAAGTGAAGTCATACAAAGTATAATCTCTGACCACAAGGGAATCTAATTAAGTATCAATAAGAAAAACAAGAGGGGGAAATTTCAAACACTTGGAAAATATACAGATCATTTCTAAAACAATCTACGGGTCAAGGACAAATTATCAAAGGAAATTTTAAAAATACAACAAACCGAATGAAAATGAAATACAACATATCAAAATTTGAGAGATGAAACTAAAGCAGTGTAGAAAGAGAAATTTAAAGCATTACAAGCATACATAAGTAGAAAAGTCTTAAATGATTCATGTAAGTTCGAACCCATCTCAAGAACAAAAAAGAGGGAAATAAATTTCAAACAAACAGAAGAAGGTAAATCCAAAAAGAGAGATCAATAAAACTAGGAATGGAACAACTATGGAGCAAAGCAATGAAACAAAACCCTGGTTCTGTGAAAACAATAAACCTGAGAAGTCTCTAGCAAGGCTACCAAAGGAAAGACACAAATGATCAGTACCAGAAGATAAAGAAGACCAACTCAAAAGACCACACAGACATAAAAAAGGAAAACGCAGAAATACTAAGAACAACTTTATACACAAGAATGTGACAACCTGAAAAAATGAACCAAATTCTCAGAAAGCACAAATCATCACAACTTATTTAACAAGAAGCAGATGACTTGGATAACCCAGTGAGTACTCAAGAAACTGAATTTACAAATTCAAACTTCCTGGAAAAAGATCTCCAGGGCCAGATGCTTTTAGAGAAGAAGTCTAACAAACTTTAAAGAATTAACAACAACTTTACACAGTCCTCCAGAAAACAGAACACCTAATTCTTGCTGTAAGTTTAGGACTACCCTAATATGAAAATCAGAAAGTATATTCAGAAATAAATAAAAGGAAGCAAGAGATAAGCATCATTTGTGACAAGTAAAAATCATTAATAGGAAATGAGCAAGCAGAATTCAGCAATATACATAATCTTAGCCCAGGATCAAATAGCACTTACTGAATGCATGCAAAGCTTCTTCAAAACTCAAAAACTAAACAAATTATCTATCTTATGAACTGGTGAAAAAAGTATCACAAGATCAGACCACCTGACGCAGCAAAAGTACTACCAAAATTCAATACCATTCACAACAAAAATCCTGAATAACTAGGAATAAAGAGGACCATTCTCAGTTTGATTTAAAAACAGATTTTTAACTACACCTAAAATCAGGTTTCATGGTAACAGACTGAATGCTCCCCAAAATGAACAATAGGGGCAAGGATGTCAGGTCCCATCGTTCTTACTCAACCATTCACTAAAAGATTGAGCCCATGTTAGAAGGTAAGAAAGGACCTATAATCCCAGCACTCAGGAGGCTGAGGCAGTGGGGATCACTGCAAGTTCAAGGCCAGCATGAACTGCATAGTGAAATTAAAAAAAAAAAAAAAGGTAATGCCAGCACACACCTGTAATCCCAACACACGGGAGGCTGAAGCAAGAGGATCACTGTGACTTTGAGGCCAGCCTGGGCTACAAGGTGAGTTCAAAACCAGCCTGAACTACATAGTGAGACCCTGTCTCAAAAAAAAAAAAAAAAAAAAAAAAAAAAAAAAAAAAAAAAAAGAGTAAGGAAAAGACAAACGAGATCACAAACAAATAAAAACTGCCCCTATTTGAAGACAGCATGACTGCTTGTTTAGAAAACACCAAGAAACACATTTTTAAAAGCATCCAGGACTAATAAGTGAGTTCAGCAAGGTCACAGGATACAAGATCAAAACACAAAAATCATTTGTGTTTCTGTGTACTAGCAATGAATACATGGAGTTTACGCATTCAAAAATTTATTTAGAAAGGCAAAAGAAACAATACTGTAAGCAATTCTAAAAAAGAAAAAGAAGTGTAAAGAATCACTCTGCATTATTTTAATACTTATTATATAATTTCAGTAATCAAGACAGTACAGTAATGGCAAAAAGATGAATGAAGACAATATACTAAAGAATCCAGAAATGAACTCACACTAGTATGACACACTGATTTTTTAAATAAGTCCAAAAGCAATTCAATGGAAAGAATAATTTATCCAATAACTTGGGCTGGGTGGGGCTGGAACAAATGCGTATCCACAGGTAAACAAAAAGAAACTGACCTCAACCCAACATAAATTAATTGTAAATGTGGAATTAAATGTATGTCATTCAACTTTTAGAAGAAAAATCAGAACACCTTTGGAGACCTAAGGCACAGTGCAGAGGTTTAGAGATGACACCAAAAGTACACAAAAAAAGAAACAGGTGAACTGGACTTGGTCAAAATTAACCACTTCTGCTCTGAAGGACCATGCTGAAAGGCTGAGGGCTGCAGCGGAGCTCAGCGGCGGGGCACCTGCCTCACATGGAGAAGTCCCTGGGTTCC
>RJWT010045253.1:0-11630 GCA_004365215.1 Cuniculus paca
GTTTCACTAAATCACTAAGTTGCCCAGAATGGGCTTGAACCTGTGATCTTCCTGCCAGAGTGCTGGGATTACAAGGGGGTGCCAGCAGTTACAATGCACGCATCCCTGCCAAGCTGCACCCTTGTCAGAAGCCAGCCCCTTGTCATCCCGGGTCTAAGACGTAGCTTCACCAAGACTGTTTCCAGCAGGGCAGGTGAAGTAATTAATGGCATGTTTTTAATTAAAATTTAAATGATTTTAACTAAGATATCTACTCCTTGCCACAGTGCTGTTCAGTCCTCCAGCATTGACACCCAATCCTCGCCCCCTCTACATGGCGCTGCACCCTCCATGCCATGCTTTCTGTCCCCTCCCTTTCCTGTGATGGGCTTACTTATTCTGCCTGAAGGGATTTCTTTTAAAGGGACACTGGTGTCACCAGCTTGGTGTGGAAAGTTGTTCTATGTCAAGTGACAAAGGTGGTACTTTGGTGCCCAGTCCCATCACATTGCCTGCTGCCTTCATTCAAAGTCTTTCCAACTCTGCAGCTCTTGTCCTTGCCCACACCCAGTTGCCTTCTTCTTTTACCCTGCCACAGGGAAAGCTTCCTTCCCCCAGCACCTCACTGAGCCCAGCTGTGCCCTGCCCTGTCGCCTTGGCCCCACACTGACCTGTGCTCCTCCTCCATGCCTCCTGCCCTCAGATGTCTTCAGCCCCTCTGCCACTCTTGTCCTGCCTCAAGGACTCTTTCCTGGATTCTCAGCCCATCCCAGAACATCCGTCCACGCTCATTCAAGCCATTCTGCCCACACCCTTGGGAAGAGGACTCACACACAGTTCCTCTGCAGCTCAGTCCATCTTCTCGGAAAGCTGAAGGTGTCCCTGGAAGCCCCCAACGCCTAAACCCCAAGTGCTCCCAGGCCTCCTCCTTGTCCACCCAAACCTCTCCTAACATTATTAACCCTTCTGGAAGCAGCTTCCGAGTCCACTGAGCATCCAGAAAGCCCCTTCCAAGTTCCTTCCCTTGCCGTGCTCCCTGCCTTCCCTCCTGGGTGTAGCAAGTCCCCAAGCACTTACCTGCGGACAGCGCTCTATTCTCCTTCCTTGTCTTTGTCACAAAGATGCAGCCTCCAAATTTCACTAGCTATGACCTCAGGCAACTTATTTAATTCCCTGGGGCCTCCGCTTCTCTTCTGTAAAGTGAGAGCAATAGTAATGCCTAACGCGATGGGATGGCAATCGCCTGATGCTCAGGGTTCTTCCCAGAGCCTCAGAGACGCCTGCATCTGCCTGCCATGACGTCATACTCAAGTCCACACCGCTAACCCTTGATCCTGGGCGAGACCAAAGGTGCATTTCCAGCTTTTCTCAGACTCCTCCTCCTAGTGCCAACGTTCAATACCTGTTTAGGGAGTGTCTCATGACATCGCTATTGCCAGCACAGACAGTCCCACCCGTGGGATTAGGGCCTGCGTCCCCGAGTCCACTGGACACTCATCATGTCACCTGGAATGCGGTAGACACTCCTCAAATTCTGGTTGGATGAGTGAGTAGAACTCTCTGTTCACCAGCAGGAAAATGAGACACAGGTGGAGGAAAACTTCTTAATAACAGCTACTAATATCTAGAAAAACAATTGCAATGCAGACAGCACCAAAAAAAGTTGATGTACCTATGTAAGTAGGAAAAAAAAATTTCTGGTAAGCATTTTATACAAATAGAAAAACTGAAACATTTTAACTGCATTGAAAGTGCTCATTCTTTTGTAAAAATTTTTATTCTTTCTTTTAAGTAATACAATTGGTAGTCACATGACTTCCCTGTTTTATAAATTTTCATTTCTATCAAGTTTTCTTCAAGCATGAAAATACAGATATTCTCATTTGGATAGCTCTAACAGCAATTTGAAGTAGTGGTAGGATGGTAAACAAAATACTCTATTTTGTTTCATCCTGGATAAATTGATCACATTTTGACATACTCAATGCATAAAAGAATAAGCTTTCATTAATGATTTTAAGCAAATTATATTTTATGAAAGGAGTATTCAAGTGCACTATATGCATTTTCTGGACTTGCTATTTCTTGTAAGTATATTTCTTCTGAGTGTATTCAAAAATCATGTAACTTAATTGTGTCTCTATAATTACCTCAATATTATCTCAACTAAGAGGTTTAAGTCTTTGAGCAGAAGAAGCACAGTGGAGCTACTTTGGAGAGTGGAGTTGTTTGTTCCGGCTTTTCAGTTATTATGTTTCATGGGACATAATTGCCCGATAATACAGATGAGCTCATGTAAAATCTATCCACGTTATTACTAGATTCTACAGAGGCACTTTATGAGTCAAAAGATATCATCCTGATTTTTCATTCCTATTTTTATATTACCTATACAACTTTTTTCTTAATACAAAGCAATACATATTCATTATGAGATATTTGGAAATATGTACAAGAAAAGGATTAAGTCTGTCATTAGCCTACCACATAATCCCCCTAGCTAGGGATCATTGCTATGGACACTTTATTTAAAAAACCAAAAGAAAGAAAGAAAGAAAGAAAGAAAGAAAGAAAGAAAGAAAGCAAGCGAGCTTTTGTAAGTGGTTCTATAAAATTTTTTGGTGTATGTGTATATATTATATATACATATTTATTTTAGCAAGTGCAACAATAAAATCCTATATCCACTCTTTTCCTGCCTACTTTCACACTCTCTCATCACTTGTGTCTGCTTCATCACACTATGGTGAATATTTTCCCTTAGCATGAAATATTCTTCTCTGTCACTTTTTTTATATTGAGAAAAAATCCACATAAAACTGATCATTTTAAAGTGAATATTTCATAGGCATCTGGGATGAATATATACTTCTCAGATAAAGAAATACAAACAACAAATAAATACATGAAAAAAATGTTCAGCATCATTGGCCGTTTGAGAGACGCAAATTAAAACAACACCGAGATTCCATCTCCAGAAAGAATGGCTACCATCAAGAAAACAACCAATAACAAATGCTGAGGGACTGTGGGGAAAAAGGAACCTTTCTCCACTGTTGGTAGGAATGCAGACTGGTGCAACCACTGTGGAAATTAGTGTGAAGATTTCTCAAAAAACTAGGATTACAGGTCCCATTTGACCAAGCTATTCCCCTTCTGGGTATCTTCCCAAAAGAATTAAAAACATCACACCACAGCAATACAGGTATACCTATGTTCATAGCAGCACAATTTGTAATAGCTAAATCTTGGAAACAACCATCAACCAAGGAATGGGTAAGAAAGATATATATATATATATATATATATATATATGACTCAGCCACACAAAAAGATAAACTTAATGCTTTTATAGGTAAATGGATGCAACTTGAAACCATACTGTCAAGTGAAATAAACCAGACCCACATGTGTAAACGTCATACAGTCTCACTAGTGTAAGAATCTGAAAGAGTAAACAAGATCCAAAATGTACAATAGATATTGTGAATAGGGGAGAAACTGTTCAAAAGAAAAGAAAAGCCATGATGGGAGAAAGGGGAAAGGAAGAAGGGAAAAGGAAAAATATATGTATAAAAAAAAGTCAGTCAACATAGTTATACAGCTGATTTCTCTTGGTTCAGTGAGGGAAAAGTTTTGTGCTAGTAATTTTCTGGACAATGTTTCACGCCTGTGTCTTGTACTCTGAACAACTACTGTGAATATAACAATACGTAATGTATTGATTATTGTTATTCTCCTGCAAACCTGTTTTGAAATTTTTTCTGTTATTTCTTCCTTTTTCCTGTTTAAATCTTTTTTAAATTAAAAATTTTTTAAAAATAAAAGTAAAATGCACATTTCAGTGTCATTTAATTCAGTGGCAGTGTGGTATAACCGTCCCTCTATCTAGCTCCGAAACATTTTTGTTCCCCAAAAAGAAACCCCATTCCTGTTAAGCAGCTACTCCCTATTTTCCACTTCCCCTGGCAAATAGTAGTTGGCTTCCTATGCCTGGATTTACCTGTTCTCGATGTTTTTATCAAGAACTGTGTGGACTTTTGTGTATGGCTTCTTTCACTTAGCATATTTTCAAGGTTTATCCACATTGTAACATGTATCAGGACATCATTACTCTAGAGAGCGGTAGTACTCCACCGTATGCATAATCTCGGTTTATTTATCCATTCCTCTCCTCCACTGCTTGTGGGAGTATAGACTGGTGCGACCAGTCTAACAGAGTAACAAATAACTCAATAATTGGAGTTATTTCCACCTCTTGGCAGTTGTAAATTATATTGCCATAAACATTCTCAAACCCAGTACTCATTTAAGTTCCAACTTTCAATTCTTTGGGGTAGAATTGTTAGGTTGTAGGGTAATCCTTTGCTTAACTTTTGAAGAACTGCCTGTTTCTCAGAGCTGCTTAGCCATGTCACATTCTTACCAACAATATAGAGGTCTCCAATTCCTCAACTTTCAACAGCACTTATTTTCTGATTTTTTTATTATAACCAACCACCTAATGAATATTAAATGGCATCTCATCGAGTAATATTTACTTTTGCCCCAGCCTCCTTTATAAGCCTAGATAGCATGGGCACATGGTTTATCTACCTAGTGCTCTGAGGATAGACATTTAAATGAACAACTTTTTTTTATTTTGCGTGCAATACTGTGGTGAACATCCTTAGTGTAATCTTCCTGCAAATTCTTTACCCTATTTTTAATATGCAGCCTGACTTCTGTACCCATGGATCTCATGTCCACAGATTCAATCAACTTCAGATCAAAATTATTTGGAAACAATTGCATCGGAACTGAGTAAGTATAGATTCTGTTCTTGTCATTATTTCTTAAATGATACAGTACAACTATTTACATAACATTTGCATTGTACGAAGTATTACAAGTAATTTAGAGATGATTTAAAGTATCCAGGAGGACATGCATAGGTCATAGGTAAATATTACAGTATTTTATATAAATGACTTCAGCATCACAGATTTTAGTATTTATTTGCTGGAGTCCTGGATCCAATCATCTATGAATACCAAGGGACGACTGTATATTCCTGAAAGTGGATTTGTTGGAGCCAAAATAAAATTAAGACTTTGGACATGTATCACCAAATTGCCTCCAAGAAATATTAATCTGATTTACATTTCCTGTCATATTTGACCTCCTTTTTGTAAGTTACACATTCCTTGCAAAATATGTAACAGCTCTAAAGATAAATTGCACTGTACATTAAACTCATTGGTACTAAGCTTGTACAGATATTTGTCATTTATGCATCTGAATTTTCCCTGTTGTAGCACAAAACCAATACTGTGCTTTAAAGTTATCTGAGGGATATGCTTATCTGTAGCATATGAAAAACCCTTGCACCCATTCAATTTGTATAGTCAAATATACACATTGGAGTGTTCAGTTTCAGCCACTGGGGCTTGAGAAATAGCCTATCGATTTGATTAAGTCTCTACCTAGACGGCCACCCTGGGCCAGCAGATGCACCTGGATGGTCCACCTTCACTTCTTCAGCAGCAGGGCCCATTCTTCCCCTTGCTGAATGACCATCGCAGTGTTGGACTCTTAACTTTTCGTTCATGGGTGGACAGTTCACGTAGGTATAATTATTAAGGCCGTGAAAATCACCTCTTAGGTGATGGTCTAGCTTTCCCTTCATAGACTCTGAAGTAAAATCGTCTGCAGACTTGATGGCCTGTGTCACTGTTTACCAAAGAAGCGTCATTTCATACACCCTGTAGGTCCAGCATCTAATTAATAATTGGAGAAACATATTCTGTGGGCAAGACAAATACCAATTTTAATTTCCAAGTGCTTTGGTTATTACTTCCAGGCTATTACACAGAAGCAATTTGGAGGTAACTACTTCCATAAAAACATAAAATAAAACTTATAATAATAGGTTTTTATTTTTGCAGAGTATGACATCAGTTGATATAACATAGGACCTATTTTGTATTGCAAGGGCCTATAATTATTTTTTCTTTTTTTCACCTTATTTAATTAGTCGCATAAGCCAAAAGGACTCTTTTGTCTGCAGAGTCAATAGTCTCTTCAATTTAGGAAATGCTTTTTGGAGAATACTTTGAGTATTCTGTGGTTCTAATTTGTTCTTGACTCCAAGTCACTTTCATTATTTGCTGATGGAGTTCCAAACCTAACTCTCTCTTAACATTTGCTAATCAATTTTATTAGTACATGTTTGCCATGCATAATAAATATACTCATTGTGGGAGCCAGTACCTATGCTGTGTCGCCTTAATCTTCCCCTTGCTTTCCTCTCCTTCCCTCTCCCTCCATCACAGGACCCCTTCCCCTCTGCATACGGTCTTCTTCCATTTCCTATCACCTGTCTTCTATTTTCCTCTTTAAATTATTTATTCTTTGAATTTCTCATATAAAAGAAACCGCACAATATTTAGCCTTCCATGTCTAATTTATTTCACTTAGCCTTATGGTCTCAAGGTACATCCATTTTTCTCTAAAGGACTCAGAATTATCCTCCTTTAAAGGCCAGGGACCTAGCTCAGTGGCCTAAGCACCTGCCTGGCAAGCACGAGGTCATGAATTCAATCCCTGGTGCCGCAAAAAAAAAAAAAAAAAAAAAAAAAAAAAAAAAAAAAAAAAAAAAGACAAAGAATTATCCTCCTTTATGGCAATGCCTTATTTTTAAAAAGAAATTATTATTGTAGCCCAAGAAGTATGCAAAGGTACATAGTCACCTGGACCTCTTAGGGGCATTAAAGTAACTGACTCAAAAAATAAAATAATAAAATAAAATAAAATAAAATCTGACTCATAAAAAGTAAGAGAAAGTGGAATGTATTTAGCAGGGGAATTTTCAGCCTAGATGCATAAAACAGACAATCATGACCATAATGAACAAATAATTTCCGCCCCAGAAAGAAGACTTTATTTAGTGGAGGGAAACAAAATGATTTCTAATTCATATTCTCAGTGTACTAACTTGCTTTGGGACCACACCTACTTCCTAGAGGCATAACTTGTCCTCATCTCCAAATGAGAACCAAGTAGAGACACTACACAAAACTAAAATTTCATAAGTTTCAACTACTGGGACTTGATTAATAACTCTAGTTAATAACTAATTTTCTAGTGTCTGTTCTAAAACAGCTTCCGCATCATTTTGAAATAAAGAACAAATTTTATCCTTTATATTTTGTACCTGTTATTGTTGTTGTTGTTCCTTTTTTCTGTGGGGGTTTACTGGGTTTGGTTTGGTTTGCTTGTTTTGTGGTCCTAGGGATTAAACCCAGGGCCTTGAACGGAACTACATCCCCAGTCCCCACTTCTGTTTTTAAGTTTTGAGATAGTCTCACTGAGTCACCAAGTTTTCCAGACTGGGCTCAAACTTGTGATCCTCCTGCCTCAGCCTTCCAGGGTGCTGGAATATTTTCTTTAAATATTAAATTGTTCTCATATTTTGTGATGTTGATGTGAGTCCGTCACTTAGATTATGTAATTACTTTCCCCGTTTCTACTCACACAAACTATATAGTTTTTCAGATAAACTTATTCCAAAAAGTTTTTGAAAATAGTTTGTTCAACTTGCCTTAAAAAATCATAATTGATAAAATCAAAATCTCTTTTCCGACCTAATGGACATTGTTGTTCTCTTCCTCCTTTTCCTTTCCTTCTTTTTTTCCTTCCTCTTCCTCCTCCTCTTTTTCCCCTTCATCTTCTTTTTCTTCTTCCTGTCTCTGTCATCTCTGTCTCTGTCTTTGTCTCTCCCTCTCTCCTTTTCTTCCTCCCTCCTTCCTCCCCTGTGTTCATAATGCCCCTGTAACTTGTTGAAAGTCTCCATTATGCAGTTCCTACCTCACAGATGTGACTTTAGCCAGGATCTGTGCATAGACCTACACTCGACCAATCACACATTCCTATCCCTGCCTTTTCAACGTTAGGGACAGATTTTAAGAAGATTCACCTGGAGCTTAGCCACCCTAGTGGCAGTAGTGTTAGGTGCTGGGGCTGGCAGTGACAGATCACACCCAGGCAGGTGTCGGGGGAGGACCCCCTTCCCCATATATCTGAGGCTCTTACTCACTGCTCCCGCAGTACTGGTCGCCTTTCCAATTTATCAAGCCTTTTCATTGATTCTGTGAACTGCTGAAATGTTTCCAATAAATCCCCACCCTCTTAAATTAATCAGAGTTGATTTCTGTTGTTCAGAACCCTCAATTGATATAGTGTATATCTTAGCTTAAACCTAAAATACAAATTTTTAGTTTGTCACTGATGTTATCTATTAATAGAGAATAAATCTGAAATTCAAATTCAATAAATATTTGTTGAGGGGCTGGCTAGAGATTTCAAAATATTTCCCCAGGGGCTCAAAATCTAGTGAAGACATCTACGCATATGATCATGGCCCAAAGTCAGTTATGTAGCACCCAACGCCTGATCTCAGGCCAAGATGACAGAGCTATGAAAAAGGAGGGACACTCTCACCACTGACTGGCCCTGAGATCCTCTGTGAGACCTGACGTGGTTGGGCCGGCCAGGTCGGCCCAGCTTGGTCACAGAATGTGCCATGCTCTTGTTTAGAACAGTGAGCACTAAGAACTCACGGAAAGTTTCCAAAGAAATGCTTTCTTGAAATTACAGACTAGGAATGGGCTGACCCCCCGATCTCCCTTGGAATGCCCTAGAAGCCAGACAGTAACTGCTGTGCAGCGGAGCCCTGTGCTCCACCCCACTGCTTGTCTCCCCAGCGGTACCCATGGCTCCCTGCTCTAGGTTTCTCCTGAGCTGGGTGGGAGTCAAGGTACCAAAGCCCATGCCAGGAGACAGGAATCATCGTACAAGAGCTTTATTTTTCCACAGGAAGACAAAAACAGCATGATGAAAACATCACTAGTTTCATTTTAAAATATTTAGCTAACTCTTGAAGACAACTATACAAAATAACAACCTTTGGTATCTTCCCATCACCTAGTTTAGAAAGACTATATTGTTATTGTTTTGGACTCATTATTATTGTTATTTATCTGTCTTTATTGTTTTTTGTTTTTCTTGTGCTTTGCTCTGCTATTGCCTCTAGCACTGAAAGGATAGGTGTACATGTATACGCTTATACATGCTTAGAACTACTCCTAAAGAGTTTACAAGAGCAGATTTTATTAAATATCAAGATATGAACAGTTACTTTGAAGAAAATGAGACATTATGGTAGCCATAGCTGATTTCTTATCTTCAGGTTCTGAAATCCAATAATGCTTTTATTCTTTGATTTGATTGGTTTAAGTCTGTTTCTACTATTTGATTGCAATATATGAGAAAATATGAACAGTTTTTTTGAAGAAAACAAAGGACATTAAGGTAGCTATTGTTGATTACTTATTGTCTGATTTGAAGGCCTGTAATGCTTTCGCTCTTTTGTTTTATCTGGTTTTATATTATTTTGTTTTATTTGAGTTTATTGTGTGTGAAGGTATGAACAACCATTTCAAAGAAAAAAAGAGACGCTAGGGTAGCCATTGTTGATTTCCTGCCGTTATGTTTTGAAGACCTGTCTTGCTTGTAGTGTTCTGTTCTGATATGCTTTGTTGTGTTTAACTCTGTTCTGTTTTGTTTTGTTTGTTTTGGTTTGGTTTTATTCTCTTTAAAATAAAAAAATTAAAATAAAATATTTAGCTAAAGGGCTGGGGGCATAGCATGGTGATGAGAGCATTGCTTAGGATGTGCAAGACTCTAGTACATCCTGAACACCAAAAACAATTTTTTAATTAAGAAAATAAAAATATTTAGTTGACTTATGTAAAAGATCGTGGCCAGGATGAGTTTAAGGTTAAATGGACAATGTATGTGCCATTAGGTCCTTTTTCCCGTAGCATTAACATTCTTTCCAAAGTTCCCAGAATCCCCAAAAGTCTGAGTACTCTTTTGTCATGTTTTATCGGTTGCCTCAAATTTTACAGGCATAAATGGGTGGTTCCAGAAACCAGCGCAGGAGCAGCTGGAGTGTCGCTACGGCTGCCCAGTACCCCTGAGCCAGGACACCCCATTTCCCCTGACCACTCGAAAGCATGGCAAAAGCAAAGGGATTCCTCACGGCTAATTTCCTATAGCAAAAGAGGGAAATATCTTTGGAGCAATTTGCCAATTGTGAGCCATACGCTACATGGACTGAAAGGAGGGATTCACTATTATCTATTTAAAATTTTAATATTTGGGCTTGAGAATTTATTTGCACAGAAAACCTTAGATTTCCTTTGAATTAATTTTCAGAAAGTAAATTTTAAATGCTCGCATTAAAGAAATGCCCTTAATTTTAGTATACGTGCTGCTGAAGTGCGCACAATGCCCTTGATCTTAAAGAACAGGCAAAACCAGACACTGAGGAGATGTAGAAGAGGTAAAAACGTGCGGTGATACAGAGCAGTGGCCTCAGAGTCACAGAGATCTGTGTCCCAACCCAGGTGACTCCGCTCTGTGACCCCCCCACACTTCACAGACATCACAGCAGAGGCTGGGAAGGGTACAGGACCCACCAGCAGGCAGTGGAGGGGCCCTGAAGCCGCCAGCGCAGTCCAACCCCAGGCCCTGGGGCAGCCCTCCCCTCCTACCCGTGGTCCTGGGGTCCGCCTTCATCTCGCGCTCCCAGTCGAGCCCTGGTCCCGCAGAGGCGCGGTCCCCACTGAGGAGCGTGCATACGCACCTGCTCTCACCTCTGCTGCGCTTGAGTCTCCTCCCACACCCTCAGTGGACTCTGAACCGACTCGGCTAGACGTCGGGGAAGAAGAGGGATTGGGCTAACAAGTGCAAATGCTGCTCTTCCGACTGTCCTAGCCCAGGCCATCACTGAAATTTCCACAAAGCCATCACCTCCCCTGAAACCTGTTTCCCCTGCTCCTAGGAAGCAGAACCCTTCCGTCCCTTTCTTCTTCGGGGCAGGCATCCCCTCCTCTGGCAGAGACGCACGACTCTCTCCACCTCCTCTCCCACCTACCCGTGTCCCCAGCACACTTAGCTCACGCCCTGTAACACTCTGCAATCATTTGCTTACAAAGGCTCTCTCTTTCTCCCTCTCTTTTCACAGAGGGTAAACTCCGGGAGGTCAGGTCATTTCACTCTCCAATGGGCACATAGTAGGCTTTCAGAAAGTGCTGGGGAGAAAGATAGCTGACCGTATCAGAGCACTAGAACACTAAGAGAATCGACTCGTAGGAGAGCCTTGCTTCTTCCTCAGAACTTCGTGATGCCTCCATTGACGTTTCCTTTTTGGAAAGAAAAAATGATAATAATGAACAGGTGCAGTCTCTTCCTAGGAAAGGTGTCTGTGATGACCGCAGAGCTGAATACAGAGTGGGCCTGAAATAAAAGCCACCCCGCTTGCTGCCCCCACAGTGGTCCATTAGTGCCTCGCCCCTTCACAAAGGAGGCAGGGCACTCTGCCTGCTCCTGAAGGCTTCCCTTTGAAGTTCTGGAGCTAAAGCAAAATGTCCACTTTCTACACTGGATGAGGAAACGGAAATGGGAAGGATCTGATTTTTCACAAAGCTATTATCAATTAGTAAGTAGAATATTGTTGCAAGTTGGTAAGTGTGAATCAGTCTTAATTATTTAGCACTCTATTTTTGCTGTTCTAATACCCTCTCATTGAAAAGACGCCAAAATGA
>RJWT010045254.1:0-11646 GCA_004365215.1 Cuniculus paca
TAGCCATTGTTAATCTCCAGTTGTTATGTTTTGAAGACCTCTATTGCTTGCAGTGTTCTGCTCTGAAACGCTATGTTGGGTTTGACTCTGTTCTGTTTTGATTTTTTCTCTTCTCTTTAAAATGAATATATAAAAAAAAAGAACCCCACCCAGGAAAAACATATATCCAAATATGTGGATATACTGTGACTTATTGCTAATAGTCTCTACTTAAAAAATAAAAATAAAATAAATTGCAGTGATAATACTGAGAGTCACCAAGTTTAATATTTTTGCATCAACTTGTACCAGAGAGCCTGGAGGAAAGAAAGGGCCTTCTGTATTTCCATTCCACAGCTATGTGTACTGGTGTACAAAGGTGCTCAGCAACTGTGAGACAGAACATACTGTATGCCAGAAGCAGCCCTAGTGCTGCAGAGACTAAAATGCCTAAGTCACATTTGGTGCCAGAAAATGGGCTTGTCAGAAGCTGGGCTGTAAAAGGAGGACACGCTGAAAAGTCCACCAGGAGGCTAGCTGGCCAGAACCAGACAGGAGTGGCTGGAGATCCGACAGAAGGAGATCACTGCCACAGGAAAACCGCATGTGCAAAAAGTCCCTAGAGGGAAGGGCTGCAAACCTGCTGGCTGTGGATTAAGTCAGGATGGAGGCAGTAGTGAAGGGTCCTATCAGAGAATGCATGTCTGAATGTGTGCTGTGTGAAAGTGAATGTGGGAGGGGTATTGGGGATGTTGCGATTTGTGCCTAGATGTCCCCCTAAAACCTCATGCAGCCATAGGTGGGGCATTTTCACAGGTAGCTGAATCTGAATTGTGTGATGCTAGGATAAAGGGTTTAGGATCAGCTCACTGATTGGTTTGTCACTGCCCTAATCCCAGCATCCTAGATAAAATATCAAAGGGGCACAAAGACGCTGTTAAGGTTGATCACTGATTTTGCCATCTTCTGCCACCATGAACTGTTTCTCTCTGGGCTGTCCTTCTGACACACCACCCTGCCTTGGACCCAATCTATGGACTGAAACCTCTACAAACTGTAGGCTCAATAAACCTTACGCCCTTTAACTTTGGGTGTCAGGTATTTTGTCTCAGCAACAAGAAAAGTAACATGGGGAATGTGTTGGTGTATATGTATGTAGTGGGGATGATGCGGCCGAAGATGTAAGAAATCCTGCCCAGGAAACTAAAATCTTCAAGTGTCACATTAGTTTTGCCAGATTACTCTAGCACCACAACAACAAATGGACCCCGAGATGACTTTAAGACATTAAAACCATGAAAACGACAATGACTGCAGTTAGAGATTTGAATAGACTCCACAAGCCGGTGACAAAACAGTTGAAGGAAAGAGCACAAGAGCAAAGACCAGGAGAGAGTGTCCCGCCTAATCTTTCAGAATCAGACAACACTGTAGTCCACTTAAGGACCCACATCAACTTTTTCATACTCATGCCAACGGAGACAGTGCCCTAGTGATGAAAGTACCTTCTGCCTACAGACTCAACACTTCCTTGCAATGACACCTGATGATGAGCTGCAGAGTCCTTTCCAGCTAAAGGAAAAGTACACATTGAAAGAAGTCAAAAGTAAAGCTGTTGATGGCCAGGTGTGATGGCTGCAAACACAGAACTCTGGAAGCTGAGGCAGGAGGATGGCTGAACATTCAAGGCATAGACAGATCCTGTCTCAAAGACACCAAAAAAAACAAAAAAGTAACTTTGTTGACGTCAAGTACATCCAAACACCTAAAACCACAGAGACAGTTTACAGAAATAGGATATTCTAGAAAGCTGAAACACATCAATATATTGTAAGAGCTTCTGATGTTTTGCCACAGGTCTCTTCCCAATCTTGCTTTGTAACATTCTAAGTACAAAGCCTGGTTCTGATCAGACTTGGATTGTCAAAAGCATTTACACGTGGTAATCTGCTCTAACAATTAGGGCTTCCTCGATCCTGGCATTTGATCCCCAGTTGCTTTGACACCATCCTTCATCAGCTAGGCCTCAGACGCTCCCCACGGCTTTGGTAACCTATACCAAGCTTCTCAGGAAAGCCTCGGAGGCTGGAGATCACATTGCCGCATTTCACTCAGTCAGTCCATGGAGCTTTTCACGGATAAATGCACTGGCAGTGGAGAGTGCTGGCATACTGTCCTGAAACTTTATTTTTAGTAGACTACCAACAAACCATTTATGACATACACAGGGGCACCTCCATCTTCCATGTATTTTCACAACAGCATCATCTAAATATACAGTCAATCGTTACGTAATGGTATGAAGATACCCTCTGAAAGGTGTGTTGTCAGGCAATATCACCATGTAGGAACATTCTAGTGCACTTACACAAGCCTGGATGCATGGCCTGTTACACACCCAGGCTGTGCGCGAGAGCCCATCACTGCTGGCATACAGGCCCTCTTAGCATGTTACTGTCACAAGCATTCTGAATCTAAATATAGCTAGAAACACAACAGATCAGCAAAAAACACTAAATGATAGAAATTTTCATTACCATCATAATCTTATGGGACCACTGTCATATACAGAGTCTTTCATTCACTGAAACATCATTGTGCAGGACATGACTATGCTAACTGCTGTATGCATTTGCTAAGTATTACCGGGAACCATCAACAAACATTACAGAGACAACTTTCAGGAAGTTTAGAATCTGAAGTGACAAGCAGGCACCTGACCAACCATCTGTTATATCAAACAGCCTGACATAAATACTTTTCTGAATGATTCCTAACTATCTAAAGAGATGGTACGTGTTGACAGGTGGTCCAGATGACACAGGCAAAGTCAATGACCAAATCCAAATCAAATTCTTGGCTCGTCCTCAGGTTATATGTCTAATCCCAAGACACAAACGATTCACACAACTCCTACTCAGCTACAGCTTGTGCTAGGTCGGATCTCACACAGAATGACCCCTGGGTGAATAATTCACTCCTGAGAACCAGACTGGGGACAGGGAGTAGCATTGGATCACTGAGAAACAACACCCATAACCATAAAAAATGTAGATGCTATTCCTGTATTGGTACTCCAGAAGTGTTCCACGTTAAAAATAAAGGAAAAAACTCTAATAGTGTTGCTGGGCAGATCGACCTTGCCCTTCTGGCCAGGAAGCAAGGCTTTCCTTAGCATCAAGCCAAGGGATTCCAGAACATTTCAGTTTAGACAAAGTCTCATCTGAAAGAATTACTGGAGTTCTTAACACACTGAGGGAAACAAAGGTTAGCAAACAAAACAGGCTTGAGCAACACTACACTCCGATTTCCAGTTTGTGCCCTCAGTCTCACCCTGCTGGCAAATTTCTCTTCAACATTTCCCAAAGAATGGGGCAGACACTATCAGGATCTCTCTGCCATACTTTCATAATAGATTTCAAATATATGTTTGAGGTACCTTGCTTGAAACATAGACAGCAATAGAAACACTTCCCAAATATTCCAGAAGTAAAGAAACGCTCATCAAAAGTAACTCATCGAATGAGAGAATTATGCAGGTCCACAATTATTTCCACTCCCACAAACTGCACTGACACAAGGAAATTACAAAGAAATCCTCACATATAATTGGTCCAGCCTCTGTGTACCTTTAAATCTACTCGCATACATTCAGTCCTGACAGAAAGACCCAGTAATAATCATCTTCGTCCTGGGATCAACATTATTACCTACAATGTTCCTGGTGGTGTATGTGTACCCACTAACTTGCAGTCACAGCACTAAACACACAGGAGTGAAAAGATGCGCATCATCGGAAGCTGGCGCTGCGCTCTCAAGGACCCGCAAACACTCTGCTTTCAGGCAGGTGCACTGTCCTCAGCTGGCCCGGGAGGAAACGCTGGGTGGAAGAGATGACACTGTGGGTTTCCAGTGATACAACACGAAGGGAAACTAAAACTAACCGCGTCAAGGCCCTTGACTTCCTTCCAGACTTCTTTTACTTTCTCACGGTACCCCTGCCTGTGCTGTATTATCTAGCAGATACTTCTTCTACAAGCAAAGTAGGAGGACTGGTCCTGTGGAATTTCTTAGGAAAATGACAAATGCTGCCTCACGGGACCTACCCGCTCGCCCCTTTGTAATTAACCCGGGGAGCCGGTCACACTTGGACACGGAGCGCACTGGCTGGAAGGAGATTCCCTATTGGCAGTGCCAACACTGAGGCAGGAAAGGAAAGGGAATCTCTCACATTCCCAAGCCTGAGCGGAGGGAGCAGAGGAGAGAAGGGTGGACAAGCGGGAGGCTCCTTTCTTTGCAATCCCGTCCCCTGAGGTCACAATGCCCTGTGATGACACAGCCGGCCCCCAATAGCTAAATCTGGACACCCAGGAGCGAGCCAGTCTTTGGCCAGGCCCACTGGCTCGTCCTTCTGCCCGCAACTCCAGAGGAAAAAAAGAAACTTTGAAGGAGGGTGGAGTGGGGGAGGGAGACGCAGGGTGCGACATCTTTAAAAGCCCTGGGGACCTCTGGGGTGCAGGGGAGCTCCATCCTGCTCCAGCTCCGGCTCCTAGGAACCCACGCCGCGCAAGCTCGCACCGGACCAGCGAGGGACGCTGAGCCCCAGACGCAGACTCGGCCCGCGAGCAAGGGAACCGCCGAGGAGCGGAGCAGGGCCGAGTCCCCGGCCACGCCGAGCTCACGCCCGCCCCCGGCCGAACCCGCCCTCGGGTCACGACGCGCCCCGAAAAGCATGGTACTCACGGGCACTCGCCGCCCCGCCCTGGCTCGAGGGCCGAGCTTACACTGCCGCCAGCGTCCGCGCAAGCAGCGAGGTCCGGGCCCAGCCCAAGCTCGTTTAGCCCACGCGGACCACTTCCCGGCGTCATCACACCAGCTCCGCTCACTGCAGCCCTCACCTGTGGCCCGCGCCGGCCACGCCCCCGAGGACGCCACGCCCCCGCGGGCCCGTGCTTCCTGTGTTCTCACGGGTGGGCAGCTCGCTGGGACCGCGTGGCTCTGGCGCCCCTCGCGGTGACGATTGGCGCTGCAGGCCAGCATTAGGAGTCCTGCACTTGTGAGGCACTGCGGGCCTGGTTGCTTCACACCGGGCTGCCTAGCTTTTTTTGTTTTTTTTTTCAAGAATACAACCAAACAAAACAAAACAGAGTAAAGTCAATCAAAACAAAGCAATGAATATGGAACATGACTTTGAAACAAGGGTAAAAAAAAAAAAAAAGGAATCGGTAGGGCTACCATAATGCCTCTTGTTATCTGCCATATACCTGCCCATACCATCAGGGATAAGTAAAATCAAACAAAATACAACAAACTAAAACAGTAGAAACAAAACAAAACATAATAAAACAAAACAAACAAAGGAGAACAATGTAAGTAATATAGAATTTCAAGATATTGGCAAAAGAGCTTTGGGTACCATAATATTTCTTATCTTCAGAATAGCTGCCTACCCCTTCAGACATATTACAATCAAACCACACAGAATAGAGTAAAATCAATCAAAACAAACAATGAAAGCCATACAGGGTTTCTAAACAAGCTAATTGGACATCCTGGATGGCTGCAATTATGTACTTTGTTATCTTTAAAATAGAGGTCCATGCCATCAAGTATAATAAAATCAAACAAATGAGAATGAAATGAAACTAATGAGAACTATGAATACAATCTGAATTTCAAATCATAATAGATTAAGAGTGGTCATTTTTTCCCTTTTTAGATAATTCCTCCCCTTTGCTTTCCCAATATGTATTGTGCATTTTGAATCCCACTAACACCTTTAGTTTGTTATGCTATGGAGACAACACAAAATTCACCCTTGTGACTCTGGTCCATTGCATCCATGAGCACTATTACCAGTTGCCTCTATCTACCTACAAAAGCCTTGAGGTTATCTTCCTTTATAGCTCAGTAGGTTTCCACCCCATGAAATACCATGTCTTTCTTATCCATTCTGCAATTAATGGGCAGGCTACCCCTATTATTCCCCCCTCCATCCCTGTCACATAGGGCATTGTTATCTCTCCTTTGACTTTCAGACTATTAATTCTCTTTCTAGCTAAATGTGTTTCTTGCATAGAGCATATTCATGGATCCTGTCTCCTGATCCACTATGCCTCTGTTTCTCTTAGTGCCTTGAGGCTCTCTTGTACTGTAGGGGCTCTGCCACACTATTTTCAAGCCATTGGCTCCCTATTTTTCCTCTCCATTCAATCCACCGGCCCCACTTGATGGTTCCCCTCTGACATTGTTCCTGAGTCTGTGGTCTTATTTTTCTCCCTCTAAAATGTCCTTCAGTAATCTTTGTAGGGTTGCTTTGGTGGTCATGAATTCCTTGAGTTGTTCTTTGTCATGGAAGTATCTTGTTTCTCCATTCATTTTGAAGGAAAGTTTTGCAGGGTACATCAGTCTGGGTTGGAAGTTGTTTTCTTTCAGAACTTGCATTACTTCACTCTGGCCTCTTCTTGACTTGATAGATTGTGTTGAGAAGTCTGCCGTGATTCTGATGGGTTTTCCTTTATAGGTGATCTGTTTCTTTTCTCTAACAGCTTTTAATATTCTGTTGAGTTGAATTTCTGGAATCTTGATTATTATATGTCTGAGTGTAGATTTGTTTTGATTATGGCTAGCTGGAGTTCTATATGCCTCACTTCTTTGAATGTCATATTCTTTTTTTATGCTTGGGACATTTTCATGAATTATATCTGTAAATAAGGACCTGATGACATTTTTCTTGACACCTGCTTCTTCACTCACATTTTTAATACTTAAATTATGCATCTTTGAGTTATCCACCAGCAGTTGAATTGTTACTTCCTGAGACCTTGTTATTTTTAAGAGATCTTTCCCTTCACGGTCATAGGCTGCAACCCTCTCTTCAAGCTTTGAAAATCTTTCTTTAGTTTCCTTCATGTCAACTTGTGAGCTTTCCAATGAATGTTTAATATTCTAGATATCTCTTTGAATGTGTTTCATGCATTCTAAATCTCTCTTACGCTGTTCATTCATGGTTTCCCTCATTTTCCTATTCTCCTCTATTTTTTTATCTGTGTCTTCTTTAGAGATGTTTAGAATTTCTTTTATTATGGTTTTCATTTCTTCTTTTACCTGGGATAGAATTTCTAATTCCTCTTATACCTTCCTGAAGTTGTTTCTTCACTTCAGTTGACATCACTTCAGACATTTCAGATGTGCAATTCTTGATGTCCATGTTTTCCTCTTGTGGAATTGCGCTGCTTGGGTTGGACGCCAGAGATTGCTGGCTCCCTTTTTGTCTTGTCATATTCTTGATTTCTTCCACCCCAGAGTAGTGTGGTCCCAGGCACCCCAGCACTGCCCACAACTTCTCCGAAGCTAGACTGTGTTTTCTGGCCCATGCTGACTATGTATATCCGATGTTGGGCGTCTTTGTCTCTGTACTGAGGTAGGCACCAAGCCACCAGGGCTTGGAGGGGAGCAGACCTGGTCAGGCCCTGCGAATCTAAGCTGTTTAGGAACCTAGGAGATACTGGCTGAAACGGGCACTGGAACGGATCTCCAATCAATCAGCTTTCGCAGGTCCACCCACAACCTGGAGCTCCCAAATCACTGGTTTTTCTGGCCTCAGTGGAAGCAACTTCCTCAGGTCTGCCCACAACCTGGTGCTGAAGCCAGAAGTAGTTAGCAGGCTTGGCCCTGGCGACATAACCTGCCCAACTCCAAGATGGAGGCTGGCCGATCACTCTCTCCCTTGGGGCGGGGGTGTGGAATTCCAAGCACCCACCAGCAGCCAGCGTAGATCTCCATGTCTGCAGATCGCCGCATCCGCCACTCTCTTTCACTCCCTCACCTCTCCGTAGAGACCTCTGGGGTTGCCCGCAGCTGTGACGATGACAGCAACCGCGACTGCGCGTCTCTAGGCTCAGCACAGCTTCTGGCAGGGTGGATCCCGCTCCAGGCTGAGGCACTGCCAGCCACCACCTTCTTCTTTGTTTAAATTTTTTTTTTCTCTTTATGGGCTTCAATTCATATTTTATATTCTTCCTTGCTCCAGGGGACCCACTTGCTTCCTTCTTATCCTATCCATGATGTGATATTCCAGCATCTGAACTGTTTCTCTCAGAGAGACTGTTTACTCTGCTGCTTACTGTTCTGCCATCCCTAGCTCTTTAACCTGAAGTTAGCATCACCTTCTGCAAGCGTGGAGCGCTAGGGGTGTAAACTTTTTGTTGTTGTTGTTTTGTTCTTATTGTTTATAGAGAACCCTTTCCTGTCCTCGTTACGATTCAGGAAGGTTTATAATTATAATCTCAAGGAGAAGTTATTGGAATTCCAACCAGTTAATTCCAATCTACCACTTCCAGTGCAACCCACAGCGAGAAGAGAAACACTGAGACATATACAGTTGGGGGAGCCAAGGGGCCCTAGGTCCAGCCAAGATGGTGGCTCACTGGAACAAAGGCCTCGACCTAGAGCCCTTCCCAGGTTTTATTGCTCTCCCATGAGGGGAGTGGCTTGGGAATGAGTGGTGGGAAACACGTGACTACTATGACTACCATGAGCTGGGCTAGGCAGGTCTGACATCATCTCCATGATATGCAGAGGGCAAGAAATGCAGTGGGAGAGCAATCTGCATAACAATTAAAGCCAACTGAAGGGATAAAGAGATAACCTAGCCAGCTCTGTACATTATCAATACATGGAGGTAAGGCCAAGTTTATCCAAAATGGAGATAGGTGCTCATCTTTTCAAGGACAATCATCTCTGGTTTCCCACAGTTGTTGTTGTTGTTGTTAAAACGAAGCTAAGACCGAAATAACTAATTTGGTTTCAATAAACTAATTACATATAACGGAAAGTGCTGTAAAGAAGAATATGGTTATTTTCTTCATTGAGTGATTCAGATTTTACAAAGAGAAAACACCCCTTCAGCAGGGTCAGCATTTTATTATGCATTTTCCAGCGGGAAGGCTTGAGAGTCAGTCAACAGACTGATAAAAGGCGGGGGCTGGCACTGTAGGAAGAGGCCTTGGTCCAAATACTGTTTCATCACTGAAGCAGTGGCTTTACCTAGGTTTCAGTGTGCACATGCACAGATTTAACTGAAAATGAAGAGTTTTGTGAGTGTGCAGGATTGCTTTCTAGTCAAATGTTTCATAGTCATTCCCAAAAGGGGCAAAAGGAAGGGAAAATGTTTCACTCTATAAACCACCCAGAGTCCACTACCCGGATGTCCAGGGCAGAAGGCACCCAGGTTTTCAAGACACAGTTCCTTGAAATAGGTTGCCAGGGTAGTGAGGTCCTCCACTTCCAGACTTACCATGAGCAGAAATAAATGCAGGACTCTTGAGTTCCAAAGACCCAGAATCAATATTCTCCTAGATCAGAGCCAAACACAAACTAATGTGCTGAGCCTAAGCGAAGACCTTGTTTTGCTTTGTTTTGTTTTAATGTACATGGCCTCAATTCACCAGTAAAAAGAAACACAGGGAGAGTGGATCAAGAAACAAGATCCATCAATATACCGTATACAAGAAACACATTAACTTGAAAGGAAATTCATAGGCTGAAAATCAAAAGAGAGAAAACAATTGTTCCACGTGACAGGAGACCAGAAAAAAACAAGGGTAACTTGTCCATCAACCACAGAATGGGTAAGAAAGATATGAGATTTTCATGCATTGGAAAGCTACCCATCTATAGGGTGGGGTAATCATGAGGCTCACGTAGGTAAATGGATGCAAGTGGAGATCATGCTCATGGGTGAAATGTTTTGGACTCATACAGGTGAACACCGAGTTATCTACTTAGCATAACAAACTGAAGGATTTAATGGGATCCAAAAAGCACTACAGATACTATGAAAGTGATAGGACAGGAAACACCTAAAAAGGGAAAGTGGTAACCAGTGTTAATTTCCTAATATCTTATTTTGAATTCTTGTATCGTTTTCATAATTTTGTTAGGCTTCATTTTATTCCGTCTTGTTTTGTTAGATTTTACCATTTCTGATGGTATGGGCAACTGTTTTGCAGATCATGGGATGTATACTGGTAACCACTGTTGATTTCCTATTGTCTTGTTTTGAAGTCCTAGATTGCTTTCATTCTTTGGTTGTGATTGGTTTTACTCTGTTTTGTTGTGTTTGATTTCATTATGTGTGACGTTATGGACAGCTATTTTGAAGAAAACAAGAGACATTTTGGTAGCCATTGTATTGCCTTCCATGTTCTGTTCTGATTTGCTTTATTGTGTTTTGTTTGCTTTAAAACAAAATTTTAAACAATGTAATAAAACATATTTTGAAGTGAAATACATTAGGGGGTCACTAATTTCTACCCCAAAGATTTAACATGTCCTCCCAGGGTCTCTGAACTGTAGTTCTTGCTCATCAGGAAGGACTGGGATAAAATCTTGGAGTGCTCATGCCTATAGTTCCTGACTGTTCTTGTGGCAGTGTTGTAGACTGATGCATCTTTGAGTAATGTTTGTGTGCATAAGCAATTAAATAAAAGTGGGACGTGGTCCTATGGAAACCTTTCTTAAATACTAATGCATAAGCAATTCTAATTTAAAAATGAAAGACTGATCAGTGTGAAAGGTTTTTGCCCTAGTATAAATTACTGGACATTATGGCGGTATTCCACCCTGACCGAAACCCCTCACTCCCCTTCAGCCATGATTACAACTTCCTATTTCCTTTCCCCGAGCACGCGAAGAGAATTCCAATCAGAGTCTCACGCATCATCAATGTCTGCCAAAAGCAATGCTTTTGGTCAGAGGTAATATAAACCCCCACCTCCTCCATATCCAGTGGAGGAGTTAGCTCAACCACGTAAGTTGCATGGTTCTCCCCAAGTCCTCAGTAAAAAGGCATTTTCCCCTGTTTTTTTCCTTTTTTCTGCCTCTCTGTTGTCCCTGAATGCCCTAACAAGTGCAAAGTCGATGAATTGTGCTTTTTCTAAAGCTAAAATCAAATCTTTTTCTTTACAATAAATATAAGCTCTGATTTTAAAAATTTCTTTTAGAAATCACACTCAACACCACCAACACAAAGACTTACTAGTTATAGCACCTCTCATCTTAACACATTTCTTTTAAAAAACCATCTCAAAGTCAATTAACGAAATTGTGAAATAGGTTGTAAAATGGTTAACTGCTAATGAAAGATGATGAATCTAGGTAGTGGTCAGAGGCAGGTTTTCTGGGAAAATGTTTGCAGGGATTCAGTGGCTTACCAGGGATTTCCAAGATGGACTCTCACTGTGTTTGGATAAAACTCCTGACTTAATACCTTAAACTGAGGCACAGACTTAGGAACACTTGATTAAATGAGCTGTTGGCCCACTCAAGCAATTCAAATTACAAAGAAATATTACAGCAGAGATAGCTTTAAAAAAAAAAGATGATGGGATGAAGAGGATGGAAACCATGAATAATCAATATAGGAAAGATAGGATGCATGAAATGAATTCAAATAGATATCCAGAAAATTAAAAATTGCATTGAAAACTAACAAAACCAGTTGAATGAAACTGAAGACACATTTTCAAACCTTGAAGACAAAATTGCAACTAGTGACAATCAGAGGAAGGATCTCTTGACAATAACAAAAGAGCAGGAAATAACAATTCAACAGTTGTAAGACAAATGCAAACAAAAATAATATAAGTTTAACTGATGTCAGTG
>RJWT010045255.1:0-11654 GCA_004365215.1 Cuniculus paca
AATGAAAATGGAGCCTGTGTATCATAATAATAATCACCAAGCAGTTTTTTCGAATGCATACTATTTTCCAGGCATCATTCTTAGTGGTTGGCATATGTGCACACTACACCTAAGTACTGGGCATCCTGTAGTAGACACTCCTTGAATATTTGTTGAATGGATGATATGAAATATGCAAAAGGAAATCAAAGCCTGAGGGGACAGCTGATTGTGCCTTAGTCCACAGAGTAACTTAAAAATTTTAGAAGAGCTCAAACTTCTGAATGGAGCTTCCACGACCCCTGCAAAGCCAATGGTATTTCCCAATCTTGCAAAGTCATCTCAGAGCCAAGTCCTACTGAGCTGGGTCTGGCCTGGTGCAGTGCAGTTTCTGGGCCGTTTCTACCCCCTGCCAGGAAGATATAGAAGCTACTGCTTCAGCGAGTCCCCTAATAACCAGGCCTTACTTTCCCTGCCACCCTGGGGGCTCTTGCACACCACGAGCTTGCTTCTGTGCAGCTCTATACAACATACTGTAAAAGGAAAATGGTAATTAGGAGGAATGCTTGTGCAGGGGAACTTAAGTGGAAAATACTTTAGTTAAACGAAGCAGTAAAGATTCCTTTAAAGTTTTGAGGCCCACACTCCCATTTCACTCTTTCCTTTTGAAAGGGGGACACTAGAGTACATATAAGGTATTTTGTACATCTGTAGACACTACCTCCCTAGTGATAGGTGACATCAGGCCTGTTACCCAGGGATCACACTGGAGTAGCTGATGAGGTCTGTCCCTGTTTACATCTCAGTAGCCTAAAACCAAAAGTCCAATCCATTCAGATGGAATTGAGCAGAATTATGTCCATACCAGGGTCTCCATGTATATTTAAAACTAGTTCACTAGGAAAAGATTGTGGAGGCATGGTGTGTGTGTGTGTGTGTGTGTGTGTGTGTGTGTGTGTGTGTGAAAGGAGTCCCTGAAAGGACCCCCAGCTGCTGCCAATTGTTTTCATAGCTTTTGTTACCATTCAAAGCCATGCCCTTGCTGGTTTGTGTATTGTCTTAATTCACAACCAGACTGAGAAATTCATGGAGAAAGATTTTTGTCAGTCTGGTTCACCTCTGTCCTAGGGCCCTGCAAGGAAACATAGCAGCTAACAGTCCCTCTAGGCTATTCCAAGAAAGAAGATTCTTTGACTATTCATCACAGAATCTTCAGTGTTCTACTATTGCTTGGTGAATAATAGAGCTTCTCTGTTAGAGAGCAGAGGCTTTGTCTCATCATCACTGTTTCTCCATGTAGCGTTCTAGTTGGTGTTCTATACTGGGGGTCAGCAAACTTTTTATGTTGAGAGAAAGTAAACATTTTCAGCCCGTGGGCTATGTGGTATCAGCCTCAATTTTGCTACCATAGTGAGAAAATGGATAGGCCATATGTACAAAAACTAATGGGTCTGGATGTGTTTCAATAAAACTTTGTTTACCGAAACAGGCAGCAGGCAAGAATGGAGTAGGCTGATGTCTTCTGCTCTAGAATATAAACTGCACAAGAGGAGAAATGTAAAAAACAAAATAAACAAACAAACAACAAGCCAAAAAAACTCTATGGATCTATGCCCAGCATCTAGAACAGTGCATGGTGAGTATGCAATGAAACATGTTGAATGAATGAATGAATGAGGTTGTGAAGGTTTATTTAATAGCTTCCTGTGGGGGCAGGGATGTGATGGATATTATTATGTGGGGTTACTGAGCCAGAGTGGCTCTCTGCCATCAGAATCTGGAAGGTTTCTTTGCTCTATGATGGAATATCATTCCCATGACTGGGAGCCTGCAGGATGTAAATAGGACAAGGCTTGGGACGGCACAGGGAAAAGCATCTTTGTCACAGAGACTCATGGAAGAAATGGGAGAGATTGAGCCTAAAGAAGAGATATGTGAGGGAGGAGACATAGTCTATATGCTGAAAGAATTCATGTGGGAGAGCAATTAGCTCCTTCTAAGAAAAGGGTGATATTTTTAGAACCTTCTAGAAGTCAGTAGTAGTCAAACCTGGCTGATGGAAGCAGCTGGGTTAATGAACTGTCAGTCTAATGGGAGCATTCAGGTAGACATGGGGATGCCATGGAAGGGATTGAAATCTTGGAAGGGGGCAGCATTGGACAATGTTGGGGTCCTTCTGGACCCAAGAACCACTGTCACATGTCTAATCTCCAGGAAATGAGTGAAATTTGCCCTTTGGAATAAATCAGTCTCGGTTTGGTACCTGACCTTCGGGATTGCCCCCAGCCTCTTGTCTCGGTTTCCCTATTCTCATCTGCTGTATTCTGTTCTACTTCCCCCAAACACTAAACTCATCATCTGATTCCTTTTCCAGGCTTTACAAACACAATGCTGTGTTTAGGTTTGTTCCAAAGGAGAGCCTGAGGCAAAGATTTAAGTGAGCATAGTTTATAGAGAGTTGATCCCAGGAAGTGTGGTGGTGGCAGGGGGCAGGAAAGTGACACTGAGATGGGAAGGCAGCCATTAAAGTACATTATCAAACCTGTAGTGACTGGAGCTTACCCACAGGGGAGAGTCTGGGAACCAGTGTAGTACAAACTTCAGAGCTATGCCACCTGTAAGGTGAGAGAGCTGAGTTATACACTGACTTCCATCAGTTCTTGGTTGAGGGCTACATGTAGGGTGGAGGTGGGAGGAGAGGTACTAATTTCCTGACACCTCCTGGCCTGCCACTTAGGTGAGCAGAAGTCAGCTTTGGTAAGGAGAAAAAGCCTGAAAGCAAAGAATTGTAAGTGTCAGACTTGACTTTCCAAGCACCCAACCAGTATGTCAGCAGCAGCATTGTTCTCAGAGAAAACCCAGCTCAGGACCAGTACTGTTGCCCTCGGCAAACACTGGCTGTCATAAAAGAAGACATAAAGCATGGAATTTTCCAAGTGCCAGGACATCTGAAAACATCTATACATGTACACCGATGCTTTGAGGACTTTGTCCATGGAGGCACTGGACATTTGGAGAACTTTGACCATAGATGTTTGCTTGGATCTCTTCATTTGAAGTCCCTGACTTCCTTACCAAGTACTTTGCCTGGTCTCCCCACTTGGTCCCTCTTGTCCAAGCCCTATAAAAGGCTCTGCTTTTCTTTGCTCCACATAGATGGCCTTTTCACCCTCTGTCTGCCTGCACCCAAGTCCAATAAATTTCACACTATGTTGCCTTTTCACAAGCCTGGTGGTCTCTGCTGGTCTTTGACTCATGCTATTCCTTACAATAGGTACTGGCAATACAAGTCAGACACTGATGGGGTTTGGGTGGGGGCTATGGGTAGGGCACCTAGCAGGGTGTACTAAAGCTTCCTTCTTCTTGGAACTCCCAATTACCTTTTCTCTTCTGAAATACCTCATAGGCACAGTGACTGGGAATGGAAAACTCCTGGTACAGAACGTATGATGGATAGAGCATTGATTACCTCAAATGTGAATTTGATTGAGGTGTAGCTCTAGTTTCTGGTTCTGAATGTAACTATAGTTGCTGTTTCTGGGTAAGTGCACAACCAATGTCCACACAGGCCTCTCTGATCATTGAACCACCTGAGATCAGCTGGTGCCACTATGAGCTATCTCTTCTATTGAATCTTGAACTATCAAATTGGTATCTTAGAAAGAGATGATTCACAACCCCCTTTACCACGTGATGCTGGCTATGGGCCTTCATGAGGGCCAGACATTATGGCTAGTTTAGGTTTTCAAGACTGTCTTTCCCCTTTCTTCCCATTGGCTCCCTAAATGTCTTATGGCTGAGTAAAAGAATAAGGGGAGAGGCTACTGATAAATTCTACCCTTCCCATCTACATCTTCAATTCATTCACTCAAGTTATGAGTGTCTACTGTGAATAAAATGAGGACCAGCCCTGTCGTAATGGAGTTCACACAATAGTGGAGAAGACAAATTTAATCAAATAACCACAAACATAATAATTACAAACTCTTTATTATGTTATGTGGGGATCCATAAACTGCTTGCTTCTTAACATTAGAGAAGACTGCATAGGCTTTGCAAATTCTGTGCAGCTACAGGGTAAAATGCAGTGTAGGAACCAAAGAGCAGGGTGAGTGTGCCGATCTTGTGATGGCCTGGTAATTATAGCAAGTGTATTATTAATATACAAACACTATGTCTCTGCCTCCCAGTTATGAACTAGTGCTTGAGATCAATGCTGTTAATCTCAAACATAATCCATGAATTGGTTGCTTTGACTCTCTGTTTAATGAAAGGTTTTAGAAGATAAAAGCCTGTTACCAGTGTCATAAAATTATTTCTAGTCTCAAGAGACATCAACAGGTATTTTTGTTTTTATTTTAAAATGAAAAAAGAATAAAAATGATAATATAGAATTTCAAAACAAAATAATTATTAACAATGGTTAATATATTACATGTTGTTGTCTTCAAAGTACTTGCTCAGGTTACAAGACACAAGCATGAAAAAATGATCAAACAATGAAAGCACAAACCGTTCTTTAAGTTGACAGATCTTAAGAGGATACTGGCTGGTGAAAATGGCTATAGGGAATCTGATGGGCAGGTGGAGGGCCAGCTTAGCTCTAGCGTAGGTGGGGACTGGCAGAGAGCAGGGGAAGAGGGAAGAACTATGGTGGTAGGATGGAGTTGCTTCTTTTTTCCTAACAGTACCTGTTTTTTTTTTTTTCATTTTTCTGTGATTTGCTTTCTAATTCTCTAGAGCATAGAGCAATAATAACCATTCTGACTAGTGCTTTGTCCTTGAATGGTGGTTATCAGACAAACAGGGCATAGCACAAAGCCAGGAACGAGAGTTCCAATCCCTGACATCCATCATGCCCCAGGGAAGACTCCACTGCAAAATCCTAAGAGGCAGCATGTGTATACACAAAACTCCTGGACAGTACTCTGCCTTTGGATAGACAGGAAATGGCCTTGACAAATACAAAAGCTATTCGAATTCATTTGCAGGCGATAAACTTTAGCTTGAGAGAAACAATTAAAAATAAAAACAAATTGGATGCTTTATTGAAGTGTGAACAAGTTCTGGTATCATTGAAAGGTGAAAATTACGTTGACTTTACCTCAACTATGTGACTTGGATTTGAGGCAGCTCTGTGATCTTGGGCAAGTTTCTTAACATTTCTGAGCCTGGAATTTCTCATATATAAATATATTAGTTCCACAAATATCTACCATGGGATATAGTGTTTGGGATTGTAGGGAGGTATACTTTTAAGGGTCAGGTACTGGCCTGGGGTTAGGGCAAAAGGGTAGTATATGGGCTCTGTCAGTGGTGAACCACAGAAATATGGTGAAAGAAATCTCTGCTTCAGTAAGTCAAGCACTGTGGCCCTGTGAAGTATAAGTTGGAAAAGGCAGATTTGAAAACAGTCACTATCCAAGATTGTCACCATCAGGAATCAATATATTCTTGGCCTTGGGACAGCAAGGGGGTGAGAACTCATTTCCTGAGCAATTGTTGAGTGCCAGGAAGTGCATACATGTCATATTGAGTGTCTGTCATTTCTAGCTGGGAAGATATTATCACTCTCATTTTATAGATAAAAAATGTAGGCTGAGATTTTTTTCCATCAAAGGATATGTAACTCCCCCCCATATCTCCTGCCCCACAGGATACTAAGAGCCCCCACATTGGAGTTGCAGAGAGGTGGATGTAAAAAACAGATTACCACAAGGGAGTGAGATTGGATAGGCATGGATGGGTGTGAGGTGTGACATAGAACAAGGGCAACAAAAGAAAATCATCGGGCAAAGAATTAGGAAACCAGACAGAACAAGGTTGATTATGTCACAATATGAGAAAATCAATAGATAAATATCATCTTGTCTCCCCAAGACTCCCAGACATGAGCAACACCAAAAGTATATGGTGCTGGCGTGATGCGACCTCATTTACATTGTAGTTTTAATATTTTCTCTGCCCCTGGCTCTGGACACCACGACACGTCTACAAATCTTGCACAGTCAGAAATTCCCCCCAAACAGGGCTGATCCAGGTACTCCATTGGGCCATAATTCCTATCAATCCCTAGCCATAAATCCTCCCATTATTCGAGGACCTTCAGAGACCCCATACCTGTTCCAATAGGGGCTATGAGCTCTTCTCACTGGCCCGTTTCTCCTCTGAAAAGTATACTGTTGCTTCTTTTGCTTTTCATAAATCTTATTCTTGATACTCCTTCTAAGTGTCCTCCTAAATTCTTTGTTTAGGATACCAGCCACCCGGAAACAACTCCTCTGAGACTCTCCATCTGTTAACGGGTTAGTGTGTACCTTGCTGCCTACACAGCTCTAGAGTCTTCACCAAATTGCTCTGAACCCCATCCACATTTATGACTACTTCTGTATGCACACACCCTCCAAATTTCAAGTGGCTATTTAGATTTCTACAGTTCAATGATCTATAGCAGTGATGAACCAATGGCACATGTGCTACAGCAGTCTGTTTGTTACCATTGGAAGCTCTAAAAGCAATCACTGTGTATAGGCTCCTTGAACCCAGGTTGACTAAATGCTTCTTTAGCTACTCTATTGGTTTTCCTCTATTGTTCTCTGACTTAATGAATATCATCTGCTAAAGATGGCTGTATTTGCTCAACAAACCAGAGAACTTTACTTTAGTTTCTCAATCATGCCCTCTTCCAGCTGCCTCCTCCTGCTATCTTCCTTAGTTGGAGCACAGAGTATATCTTGCTGAGACTATTGAAATAATTTCTCCACTAAGAGCTCTTTCTGAGAATGAGTTCTCCAACCCATTCTTTAACTTATTTTTAGCATCTTGATGGATGATGTGGGATTTTATCAGGTGGATTTTGGGAGATAGTGATGCTGATTGAACTCTTACCACTTAGTGAGTAGTCCACTGACCGGCAGCAGCAGCGACTCTTGGGAGTTTGTTAAAAATGTAGAATCCCAGTCCCCCAACTCCAAACCTAAGAGTCAGAGCCTGCATTTTAATAGGAGAGTCAATTCATATGCTACATGATAGTTTAAGAAGCACCAAGAGAAAGTAAACAGCAAGAGAAAGCTGCTAAGGTAAAAATAACTGGCCATTTTTTAGGGAAATATGAACATAATTATTAATTGAGGGAAGAGGAACGTAAACAAAACTTTGGCAGATGGGACTTGAATTATACTCAAGGCCTAGGCATTACTTTATTCATGTTAACTCCTCAAAGACATCTTGGGAGGTACTATGATCCCCGAGGAACTAAAAGCACGAGGAGAGGCTATTCATTATGACGTCCATCTGAGGAACCTGAAGCTTACAGATATTGAATTATTTGTTCAAGATTCCATGGACAATGAGTACTAGAGTCAAGATCTGAATCCAGATTTCTGAACCCCATTGCTATAGCAGCCACAGTTGCAGTACTTTAATGGATATAGTTCATCTCCTTGCCACCAACCTCTACAAAGCTGTAGTTCTCAGACTTGAGTGTGCCTCAGGATCACTCAAAATATGGTGGAAACACAGAAGGCTGGTGGCCTCACCTTCTGATACAGTAGACCTCAGGTGGGGTGGAAGAATTTGCAGTTCTAACAAGTTCCCATGTGATGCTGATGGGGAATTAACACTTCGAGACTTCAACTTGTGAACTTGACATCAACAAGACTGCCAGAAGCATAGTTACTCATCTCCTTGTGTTAGCAATGACTGAGGCTGTCACTGGCCTTCACATGCTGTTGCATTCCATCTGCATAACTTTTCAATGTAGGCAGTCTCACTTCCTTTTCGTGTGGGATGCAAAAGTGGTCAGATTCAGGACACCTTCTGAATTAACACTTCCTTAGAGCTAGAAGGGAGCTCCATTCCAGCCATGGATAACTCCATCCCTGTAGTGTACTATCTCAAGTTGGGAGGTCTTTCAAGAACCTTCTGCTTTATTTTCAGTTCATGGATGGGAACACAGACCCCGGCAGGGCAAAAGTGATCTGTCTGTATTCCCCAGTAGGTTGGGGCTGACCCTGTTTCCTGACCCTAGGCCAGTCACTATCTTCTCTGCCAGCTACTGTTGATACCCTGGATGTTGGGTTCATTGAATATTTACCAGGAAGCACTGCTTATGAATTTAGACACTTTTGAGGCCACACATATTGGTTCAGTGGACCACAGCAACAGGCATCAACAATTACCAAATGTTTATTGCTTGCAGGGCACTATTTGGTTATGTGTCTTGGCTTGACCCAACTAATACTTGCAGCAATGCTATGTGGGTGTCCTACTATAGTGTAAGATAGATGCAGAGGTTAGTTTTGGTCTCTCCCCTTTAGGAAGCTCAAGGTCTAATGGCGTTATTAAGCAAGCCCACCAAGGTCTCTATATTTAAATATAAAACAATAAAACTTCAGTGAGGGTTTGCTGTTTGGCAGATCTATATTTGAGTTATTTAGTTTGAGTTTTCATAGCCACACAATGAAGTAAGGGAGTATTAGAGTGATTTTTACAGATGAGGAAACTCAAGCTTATGCTGGTGCTACTTGCAAATGGAACGGACTATAAGCTTGATATGACACAATTACCAAAGCATTGGTTGGCATAATGGGTAGTCCTATAGGATTAGGGTCAATCTGATAAGAGGTCCTTAATGGTTTGTAGGTTGGTTTAGGGTCAGGCAAGCAGTATATTCACACAGAGCCTCACTCTCAGAAGAGCCCTCTGCTTGGTTGACAGTGAAGTTTTCTGCAGTTAAAAAGAAGTTTTGTCTTTGACTTTGTGTTTTGTGTGTAGGGGGCCAGCCATGCCTCTGAGACTTAGAATCTTGACTTTGAATGATCGCAACTCCTGCCACCTCTTGCCTCCCTCAGATAGGTTTTAGGCCACCTATTTCCCCAAACTTGATACCCACCTCTGCTTGGACCTTACCCTCCCTACCCCATGACTGCTACTACCTTTCACCTAGGGTGTGAGCAGGTCTCACTTCTAGATGAAGATTCCCCCTTAAACCGCCACTCTCCATCTCTGCATGTGTGTTACAGTTGGGCACATACTCTAGGGCATCTTCTAACTGTTCAGTGCTGCTGCTGTCCCTACCTGGGTTGACAGCTCTTAGCATATTTGGTTGGTGCTTCTGTCTCTTGCCCCAAGTCCAGATATGCATCCCAGGCAAGAAAGTTGCAGTTCTGGAGAATCCCTCATCCACCATGGATTGTGCCAACCAACACTGAGAAGGGGATACTGATTCCTTAGCACTTCCACTAGGGCTCCACACTTGCATTTCAGAAATTTTGCACAATGTGCTTTGCAAATTCTGTGGTCATCTTTGATGGTGTACCATGGAGCTGTGGCTTCGTTCTTAGTTTTACCCTATCCAAAACTATTGGTAACTTGTAGAAATACATAGTCAGCCTCATGACACATGTGTAAATATGCTATGGATAAACGAAAACTGAAACCAACCAATCAACCAACCAGACAGCAGATATGTTGAGGAAAAATTTCTGCTAATTCTCAGGAATGTATTTCTATACTTCAGTTACAGAATGAATTTTCCTGATACAGCTATTGAGGGTTATACCTTGGGAGTGAATTTCTTTGTTAGTGGAAATGTTTAAGCATATGAGTGGGTTGCAGTGTGGATTCCCCCAGAGGAAGGGGTAACCTCATAAGTCTTCTATTTCCCAAGAGATATTCTGAACTTTGCAAACAAAATCTTTCTCCTCTCCTGGCTAGGTCTGGCTCCTAGGCCCTGGGCTTCATGCTTTGTCAGGTCACCCTCCTTCAGCACCCCAGTACACTGACCCCAATCTGCCTTGTTCTCTATCCATTAGTGCTGCCTTTCCATCACTTTTCAGGGGGCCCAGAGCACAGTCTCCCTCTATCACCATCTTTCTTTTTCTTCCCCCAAAGTGCTCATGCCCTCTGCTTGATCTCCTCCTTCCCTCCACTATAAGTATAGTTGCCTCTGAGTGTCTATGTTTGTGCACTAGTATGACTCCAAAGTGGAACTTATTTAAAAGGAACAGGGGACAGTTAAAATTGCAAAATTTCTACAGTTGAAGTTTAGTGAAGTCTAACTTCATTTTAGAGAATAATTTGGCCTAATGTTGATTCTGTCTTTATCATCCGGGGTAGGATAGGAAGACATTTGGGTTTGGGGGACATGGGTGAGGTGTCATCATAGATATGTGCTCTATTTTTAGATATAGTGTGTGTAGTATTCACTAAGCAGCTTCCCTTTTCTGAACTTCAGTTTCTTCAGTGGTAAAACAAAGGGGCCATATTACATAAAGGGGCTGAGATAACTCAAGGTCCTTCGATTTTATAATTCCATTTTGCTTTAATATATTCTATTTGGGTCTCTGAAACATATTAACTCCAATTATCTACAAGAGAATTATCTTAACAATAGCCTGGAATTCCAACTGTGGTGCCAACCATTGGAATGAAGTGTTTGGCTTTATATACATAGCTCATAATTTTGCCCCAAGACGGCTTGTCCTCCTGTATGTATCTTGGTTGACACATCCACCAAGTCACCCAAGCCTGGGAATCACCTGAGCTTTTAGAGTCTTCACTTCCTGTTGTCTCCTGACCTGCTGCATCCATAGCAGATTAACCACAAGTCAAGTCTGTTCTAACTATAAAATCTCTTGTGACTGAACTTTCTACTCCAGGCCTATTAGTCCTGCCCTATTTAGACAACTGCCATTGCTTTCTTAGATTATCAGAACAGCCTCCTTCCTAATTTCCTGACTCCAATTGTTACACATATGCTCTCCAGTGCCAGCTGCCAATCTTAAAATCCCTAAAACACAAAACTTATGCTCAAATCGAAAGAAGATCCATGCTTGTTGCATTCCTTTGAAACTGTGTCTGAAACGCTGTTTATCTCAGACAATCAAGAGTGATGATGATAACATGGTATTTAACTGCTGGCTTTTGTGTCAAGCTCTGTGCAAGAAACTAAATATCTCAAAGCACAGCTTAGTGAATTCATTGCAGTTCCAGTAGTCTCCAGTCATTGCTTGAGTTCCAGACACATGGAATATTTTAAGTTCTGATGTGTCCTCTCAATTCCAGTACAGTATCTATGTATCCCAAAGCTCAAGTGAGAGTTGTCACCAAGAGGACTATGAAAATGCAGAATAAAGCAGGGGCAGGTATCCTCAAGCAATTAACTAAGAACAAAGAGAGACCATTATGTAAACACATAACCGCTTAACTTCACAGAGTTTGGTCAAGATACTCGGGGCTGGGCGAGGGAATTGAATCCAGATTTATTTTTTCTGCCTCTTCTTGAAGTTCATTCTAATTCTCTTTGATAATTAGGCTTCTCCCATCCAAGTATTACTGTATGTTTACTATTAGGGCTTTCCAGAATTAGGAATCTGAAGCATTAGCTCATTAATACTCATTAACAGGAAAGGTTCATAATAATAAACCTTTGCCTCTGTGTGGCCCTTTAAGGCTTTAAAGTGATGCCATACGCATTGTCTCATTTAATCATCTTTATCCTTAGGGAAAAATTATTGATTGAAGACAGGGTTACCTTCACTCTGGGACGATAGGTAAAGATGAGAACACCAAGAAGTGCTGAGGATTTAAGGAAGAGATGGAGGGGATATTTCTAAAAAGAAATGCTGCCTGTGCTGCTTGGAACAGGAGCAGATTTAACTAAGGGCTGTCTA
>RJWT010045256.1:0-11650 GCA_004365215.1 Cuniculus paca
TTGTTTTGATTGATTTTACTCTATTCTGTGTGGTTTGATTGTAATATGTCTGAAGGTGTAGGCAACTATTCTGAAGATAACAAATATTATGGTAGCCAATGCTGCTTTGCTAATATCTTGAAATTCTATATTGCTTACATTGTTCTGCTTTGTTTTGTTTTGTTATGCTTTGTTTTGTTTCTACTGTTTTAATTTGTTGTATTTTGTTTGACTTTACTTATCCCTGATGGTATGGGCAGGTATATTGCAGATAACAAGACGCATTATGGTAGCCTTATCGATTGATTTTTACCCTGTTTAAAAGTCATGTACCATGTTCATTGTTCTGTTCTGATTGACTTTGCTCTGTTTTGTTTTGTTTGGTTGTATTCTTTTCAAAATAAAAAAAAAATCAAAAACAAATTTTAGATATGTTTACCTTTGATATTGAACTCATCTGCTTCTTTTTAACAGTTACAGTTACAATAACAGTTATAGTTAAATATCAAGATCCATTACTTCTTGATATATGTCTCAGTTTTATGATAATGTACCCATTTGATCTGTCTGGGGACAATACACATACTCCTGTTTGCCACAGCAAGAAGTTGACTAATCAGTTTATCCACATTTCCTATGTGTGTAAAAAATTGTAAAGTATATGTTTGTTTGTGAAGACTGAGTCTGTTTCTTTTTCTGAAGACCGATGAGTTTTGTTTCTTTTTTTAAGTGAACAATTGGGTCTTACAACTCAGCTGCTTGCTTTGTGTCAACTAGTAGAACGATTCCTTTCAGACCTTTTTTCTGTGTAGCAGACTCCCTGTTTGACATTAAAGATGGGTAGTCTCTGCTGTAGCCACCAGAGCCTTTTCTTTGTTTTAGCACAGCACCATCACTTTTTCTTGAAGTTTATATATTATCATTAAAATTTTAATTTCATGTGTCACAAAATATTCCTTTGATCTCTAATGAAAAGTGAAATCTAGAGACCATTCTTGCTCATGGAGCACATAAAAGTGTAGTTTCCAGAACCTCTCATCCGGCCTTACTGGGAAAGAACCACATAATGTAAGTAATGGAAGAAAGATGTAAGAGAAGTAAAAAATGATTCTTATATGGTAAAGATAGAAACCGTAAATGGCGAAGACAAAATACCTGATAGCCACAACTTAAAGGAGAAGTGGTTTATTTTGTCCTTTGGTTCCAGTTCATAGTCATCTAGCTCCAAGGTATAAATAGTGTGGAAGGACTTGAGCATAGGAAAGCTGTTCATATCATGGTAGTCTGGAAGGAGAGAGAGAAGGGAGGGACCTGAGAGGAAGATATGCCCTTCCACATCACATACCTTGTGACCCACTTGTAACTAGGCCCTACCTCCTACTCAGCTGGTGAACCCACTATTGTAAGAATCCACTAATGAGTATAGCACAACCCTTTTCAAATGACCTTCCAAAACCTCCATCTCTAATAATTAATCTATCTCTAGTGGTCTAAAGACTCACGTCCATCTCTTTATGGAGAATACAGTTAGTCCATCTCTAAAGTTTGCCAAAGATTTAACAGTTTCATCATTTCTGAAAAGCCCAAGTCCAGTATCTCCAGTGAGACTAAAGGAAAACACCTAGCTACAATCCTCTGTAAAAATCTATGACAGTTAAACACTGTCAGCATACAGTGGCACAAGATAAACGTTCCTATTCCAAAACTGAAAAACAGAAAAGAAAGGAATGGAACAAAACCAATACTGAAAGTCTATATGCTGCACTTGGAGTAAGTTCTGGCAAGATGTAAGCCCCAAAAGGCTTCAGCAGCCCCATCCTTATGATGTTGCCAATTATAGCCACCATGGACTTTCTCTTGGGGTGGTTCTACACTGTGTCTGTGACTTTCTTTAGCAGACGTTTTACATTTGTGGCAATTCCAGTTTCCTGGGATCTGCATTGAACTTTTGGCTTCACTCTCAAAGCAACATATACTGCCCTTTTGGGGGCAAACTGCCTGGCCTCTGAGGCCACCTTTTGAAATGAGTGGAAGTTTCCATGATCCCACAACTCTCGCATTCTGCATACCCATAAAACTAGCATTGCATGGATGATGCCAAGGTCTGTCACCTCCTTGAGCAACAACCAGGATCTCTTGGTTCATAGCTGTACTGGCCTCTGAATACCTGGAAGGCTGGTCTCAGGGAACCAGTACAGTGGAATTCAGAAGCTGGCAAATAGGGAATAGCAATTTAGAATGAGCCAACTTTGAATAGTCCAGGCTTTCTCACGTTGCTGTCAAAACACTTGTAGAAACAGAGATTGAAATTAAGCATATTTATTAGTAATCTGCTGTACACTAGGAGAAAGAACAGTAAGAGAACAGTAACACTAGCAGATTATGTTAGTGGAAGGTGACATCCCCCTGCCCTTTAATTCCATTGTGTGCCTATACATTTGAATACCAAGCCTTGGAGGAAAGGAAGCCATTTTCTGTGGTGACAGAGTTGATCTCTGATAGAAGCCTATTTCATGACTTTGTTTACCCCTTACCCCAACTTTTCATCCTTTAGTGCCTTGCTTTATTTAGAAATCAAGTTCTTGATTATGCATTGTGCTGAAGACAAAAGAAAATAAACAAATTAATTCCAGAACAGTTTATAAAACTGTGGAATGGATGTATGCTTGCTGTCTGGCATTGTATTTTTATTTGAATTTTTATAAAGGTTTGCCTTAATTTATCTAGTATTTATCATTATTATTCTGTACAGGCAGGCAAGTAATGAAGTATAGGTGAGCTTTTTTTCCTTTTCCTTTAGAACTGTAATAAGTAAATGATTGTTAATATTAGAAATTTGACCAACATTCTTACAATCTGAGTGGTTTAAATACAGGTATGTGGGTAATAAAGGAAATGAAATTAATTCGCCCTTGTCATCTTCTTTTTCCCTAGTTTATTAGGAAAGAGTAGTTTACTTATTTTTTGAAAACAAGTAAGTAGTCAAAAGCCAAAAGTCTAAAATAAGAACAGTTTTCTTATTCAAGAAAAAATAGAAATAATTTTGGAAGATACTTAAATTTAGGAAAAGTAAATTTTATTAAAATATGCTTTTTGTTTGTTTTTGAGACAGTAGTTTGTTATGTATTTCAGGTTGGCCTTGAACTCAGTCTGTAGCTGTGTAGCCCAGGCTGACCTAGAACTTGCAGTGATCTTCCTGTTTTTGGCCTCCCACATGCTAAGATAGAGTTGTGCAACAACACAGCCTGTTGCTTATTATTTTCATTAAGAAAAAATGTTATATTGAAATACAGTATGGGACATGCTTAAAAGATTATATTAAATTTGCTTGAAATGTAGGAAAAAATAAGTGAAAAACAGGAATTTTAAATGTAAGAGCAGAAATGGTTTATCTTTCAGAAGCAGTACAAGAATCAGTAAAGCAGAAATTTAAAGCATATGGGGAAGGATGAATTAAAAGAATGACATTAAATGAAGTAGTGGATATAGTGAAAGTCAAGTCCCTTCTAAAACGTTGAGATTATAGAAAGTTGGAAAACATGAGAGACCAGTCACAAAAGGAATGTTAATTATTTGTGTGATGAGTTTACATTTGAATTATTAATCAGGTGAAACAACTTACACAAACATGAAGTTGTTGATGTGTGTCTTATCCTGATAAAAATTATGCTTATGGTGATTATGCTGTCAGGTATTTTCTAGAACTATTGAGGGAAACAGTGGAAGTAAATACTTAAACTCCTGAGAACATAGGTCAGGTTATGAAACCAATGAATGGAGTGTTTGCTTTGAAAAGCAAAAGTAGCTTTTAGGTACATTTTTAACTATTGAATATAGAGATGAGAGAAATTACTTCAGTCTTTGATTTGAAATAAATTCCTAGTAAATATGTAAAATGTGCTAATACCCATTGGAAACATAAGAAAAAATGACTTCTAACCAGTAGTATGTATGTGCATGTGTGTGTGTATTTGTAAGTGAACATAACAATTGTACTGAGTGAAAATGAACATAAATTCTGCTTGCATTATTGCATTGACATTAACATGTCAGAGTAATACATTCAATAAACTTGTACATTTATATTGTCTTGTCCTATACTGTACTTGAATCAGCCTACTGTAGATTGTCACTTTCTGTGCTTTATTTGCAAGTTAATATTTAAAGAATTATCATAAATAGTTGCCTGACTTGCAAATTGTGTTTCATAATCCAACTGTTCTGTGAGTCAACCACGTTCTGGCAGTATTTCTGATCTATACTACATGGCATTTGTTTCCAGTTTTCTGTGCTTTTGAACTCTAAACATAGTGCTTTTTAATCAAAAAATTAAATCATACATATGATAATATAACACTGTGAACCACTATACGTGAATTTTTATTGTCGTGAGCTCACCAAAATTTCTCCGTAGTATCTTTTTTTTTAAACCTTTATAGCCCTAACAGGTGGTATTCAAGTGATCCATCTTTTTTTAACTTTCATAATATATACCAAAAGTCAGGCATGGTGATGCACACCTGTAATCCTAGCACTCAGAAGGCTGAGGCAGGAGGATCATTGCGAGTTCAAGACCAGCCTGGGCTACAAAGTGATCTCAAGGCTAGTCTGAACTGTATAGTGAGACCTTGTCTCAAAAAGACAGAATATATACCAAAATGGGCAATAGTGGACATACATGTGTATTAACAATAGAGAAACAATTTATATTTTAAGTTTTTAAATTTTTACTTGAACACATTTGCAGTATATAATGATTATATTTCTCATGAGGAGTTGGTACATATGCATAACACACTTTAATTGTTTTCATCCCCTTCCCCTCAATTATCTTCTCCACTCTTATCTCCTGGTTCCCTTAACTTTTCCAAAAGATTTGTCTATTTCCTATTATCTAAATTTTATTTTGCTCTTTATATTTTAAGTCTCAAATAAAAGGAATCATGTGATATTGATGTGTGTGTGTCTGATTTAGTTCACTTAATATTGTGATCTCAAGGTGCATCCCTTTTCTTACAGATAACTTAAGTTTATCCTTCATTCTGGCAGAGTAGTACACAATTGTATATAAATACAATACTACGTGTTTATATGTTGATGGTCATATAGGCCACTTCCTAGATTTAGCTGTAATGAACTGTGCTGTTATAAACATGGGTATCCATGTATCACTGTAATATGATGTATTGAATTCTTTGAGCAAGATACCTAGAAGGAAAATAGATGTGTTCAATGGAATGTGTATTTTTAATTTTGGGGAAATCTCCATTCTGATTTCAAGAGTGATTGTAGTAGTTTACCTTCCCACCCAAAATGTAAAGGGTTCCTTTTCCCTTGAAACCTTCTAGCATTTGTTATGATTTAATTTCTGATAATAGCTATTCTTTTTTGGACTATGGTGTAACCCTTTTTTAAAAAATTTTTGGTATACATTTGCAGTAAATGATTACATTTGTCATGGGGAGTTGGTCTGTGTACATAACACATCTGAATTCTTTTTTTGTCCACCTACTCTTCACATTCCTCCATGCTCCTTTCAGCTCTTGTTCCACAAGATAGATTCTTAAGTGTTTTTTAGTTTGCATATCTATAATAGTCAGAAGTATTGAACATTTTTCCATGTATTGTTTTGACTACTTGTACTTCTTCACAGAAGTATCTATTTATGTTGTCTGTTTTTTGACTGGTTCTTTAATTTTAGGGGTGCTAACATTTTTGAGTTCTTTATATAGTCTAGATACTATGAGGCCTAAGAAGTAGCTGGGAAAATTTTTTCCCATTCTGTAGGTTGTCTCTTCATTCTATTGGCTTTTTCCTCTACTGTGCAGTAGCCTTTAAATTTGATATCACGTTTGTTGATTCTTAGTGCTGTTTCTTCTGCATCCGAGGTTTTGTTCAGAAAGTCCTTGTAGACATTTATGTCTTCACTAGTTGTACATGTTACAGTACATCTTCTAGCAGATTGTTTCTGTAGTAGCATTAGTATCTTTTTGATTTATTTTGATTTTATTTTAGTATGTAGTGAGAGATATGGTTTGGATTCAATCTCCTGCTTGTAGATAGCCAGTTTTCCCGGCATTGTTTGTTAAAGAATGTTAACTATTTGCTATTTTCTCCAGTGTGTTTCTTTGCACACTTCCTTGAAGATCAGACAGCTGAATGTGCCTGAAATTGTTTCTGCATCTTCTGTTCTATTGTTTGTAAATGTCTGTTTATGTGCCAATGCCATGGTGCTATTATCACTGTAGCTTCATAGTACTATATCATTTGAGGTCTGGAATTGTGATATCTCTGGCTCTGTTCTTGTTGCTCAGGATTGCCTTTGCTTTTTAGATCTCTTTGTTTTCCCCATCTGTACTTTAGGATTATTTTCTCTAGTTCTGTGTGGAATGCTGTTGATATTTTGACTGTTACTACATCTGTATATCAATTTTTAAAGTATGGCCATTTTGATAATTTTGGTTCTATTTGGGAACAGGGGATATCTTTTTATTTTTTGATATTGTCTTCAATCTCCTTTATCAGAATAATGTAGTTTTCATTGTACAGGCCTTTACTTCCTTGTATTTCCCAAGTATTTAAGTTTTCTTGATGCTATCGTGAATGGTATTGTTTTTATAATTTCTATTTTAGTAAATTCATTATTATTGTAGAAGAATGCTATTGATTTTTGTATGTTGAGTTTGAATCCTGCTACACAACTGAATTTGGGTATTAATTTTAGGAGTGTTTGGTGAAAGTTTTGGCTCTTCTATGTTAAAAAATCATGTCTTCTCCAAATAATATTTGATATCCTTTTTTCCTATACATGTCCTTTTCCTTTCTTACTCTTGCCTGATTGTGTTGGCTGATGTTTCTAGTGTTCTTGAACAGGAGTGATGATATGGGATATCTTTGAATAGGTTTGTCATAAATGACTTTTATCAGTCTGAAATAAGGTTTTTGTATACCTATTTTCCTCAGAGGTTTATCATATGTGGATGTTGAGTTTTGTTAAAGAGTTTTTCTATTGAGATGATTATGTGATTTTTGTAAGTGTGTAGCTACCACAGTTTATCCATTCTCCAGAAGATGGATATTTGTGTTTTTCATTTTGTTGCTGTTCCACGGATATTCTGGTCTGTGCCCTCAGGTAGACTTCTAAAAAAGTTTCCCTACAAGAGTGAACATTAAATATTTTGGGTTTTTAATTTTAATGCAATACAAATAGATATTAGAATTTTTAAAATGGATGGTAAGTGGATATGATACAAATAGATATTAGAATTTTTAAAAATTTATAATTTTTAAAACCCTTGTATTAAAAAATTACAATTACATTTTATAATAAAATAGAGGATAACAGTAATTAATGAACTACGTACCATATTCTTAAAAGAAAGACCAAAATGGTATTCAGAGTACAACTCATAGACAAAAAAGACTCTTACAAGGAGAAAAAAATAAAAATAAAAAAAATAGTATTAAACTTTTCAGTGAACTCAGACAAACTAGTAATGTGAATGAAACAAATTAACATACAGTATATATTCAGATGTTTTTTGAAATAATCGTGAATTTGAGGATTTCAACTGCTCACTACTTACTGTTTTTCTACCTTCTATTTAGCTCTTTATATATGTATATATTTCTCATGTAAGAGTAACTATGCATATATAAGGTGATGGTGTTGGACTTATTTCACTTAATATTATGTTCTTAAGTTGCATCCATTTGCCTTTGAACCGCTCACATTTATCTTTCTTTATGGCAGCTATATCAATCAGTGTTTAAGAAAGAAGCAACTATAACACCAGATATACAAATATATATGAGTTTACAAGATTGGCTTATAATGGCCACCCACAGAGTCAGATGAGAAAGAGTACAGAGGGTCTGTCTGCATACTGGAGACCAAGGGATTCAGCCAAAGGTCTGGCGCTCACTGCAGTGTCCTGCGCGAGTTCATATCAGGAGACCAGTGGTTCTACACTGGAAAGCTGAAGGATCTGAAATGGAAGCTCAGGAGTCTGCCCTGAAAGCCAGGAGATGACAACCCAGGTAAAGGTGAAGACTGGAGCTCCTTCAAAGAAACAAGCAGATCCATCCTTCATTTCTCTGTATACCATCCAGGCAACAAGCTGCTGTAGGGTGAGTCTTCCACACCCTAGTGTGTGGAATTGCTAAGCATCGCTTACTGAAGTTGACACAATCATCACAGCAGTATAGTGCTCCATTGTGTATCAATAACACATTTTCCTTATCCATTCTTGTGTTGATGGATGTATATGCTGTTTCCAAGATCTAGCTATTATAAATTGTACAGCTATAAATACAGGTACGCATTTATCCCTGTAATACTATGATTGATTCTTTGGGGAAGATACCTAGAAGGGGGATAGTTGGTTAAATTGTATTTCTATTGTTAGTTTTTTGAGAAATCTTCATACTGATTTCCATAGTAGTTTTTACATGCCACCCAACAATGTGGAATCATTCCCTTTTTTCTGCAACCTTGCCAACATTTCTTACTAGATTTTTTTTTATTTAAGAGAAAAGAAGACACAGAACATACTAGATTTTTTTGATGATAGCCAGTTTTTCTGGAGTAAAATGGCATCTCAACAGGTTGAAGAGATAATCTACAGAATGGGAAAAATAAATTCCCACCTCTTCTTCAGATAAAGGACTAACATCTAGAAGAAATAAAGAATTCAAAAAAACTATAGACTTCCCCAAATAAAAGACCCAAGCTGAAAATAAGCATCCAAAATGAATAGAAACTTCTGAGATGAAAGACAGGGAAATGAATAAAAACTTCTCAGAAGAACTATAGATACCAATAAATATGTGAAGAAAATGTTCGTATCACTAACCATAAGAGAAATGCACATTAAAACTGTAGTGAGATACCAAATGATGTTTTAGGATTTAATTTCCCATTTGATGATATTTGGTGTATTGACATATTTTACTATCAAATGGATGGTAAGTGGATATGCTCCAACTAGGAAGTAAGAGTAGATGCTCAGATACAAGAGCTCTGGGAATATAACTGTAGAAGCTCCATAGCCAAATACAGTTATTAAATATTTTATTAAGCTTAATAATCATTAAGTATAATATTGGAATGGTTCATCATCAGTAATTCTTTATTGAAAACTGTGTATATTCTTGTCCTATCCATTGTGCAGAAAAATTAATGCTTCAAATTGAAAAATATGAAGATATCAGAATATGCAATGCATATTCCTGGTTACCTAGTAAAACTTGTTATGCATGGTGCTTAGAGTATTAAAACAACAGTTCCAGATGATGTCAGTAAACAGTTATATTACCTTTAAAAGAAGAAGTATGTGTTTGTGAGTTCCAGATTTCTGCAACTTCTAAAAGATACTCTCCTATATAGGCCTCCACACCATGGTAAAACATTGATCGCCAAGGTACAGTCAAAGAATCAAGCTATCATTTTTAATCTTAAGCCTTCAACACTGACTGATGAGTGATGTAAAGAATCTCAGAATTTGACTGCTGCTGTTTTTTTTCCCTTGTTATATGGTTACAGCCCTTTGTCATCCTGATAGAAGAAATGGAATACTTTGCATGAAATAGTTTTACTTCTATCCATGAAGCAATAGTGTACTAAAAGTCATTTTATGAATCTCTAGAATAGATTGAATATTGACCACAGCTGTCAGTTCATACTGATGGGAGGTACAAGTTTTCCTCAGAATCTTGACTTGGCTATGAGAAGAATACTTTATAAGATTTCATGTCAGCCAGCCTGCTCTAAAATAAAGAGATGCAATCCTGAAGCTTATTTTGAAAAATGAAAATGTAAACAGCCCTGTACACCTGCTAAATGTAGCCCAGAAAACTGACAGGTTTTCAGTGAATTACTTCAAAGAGATATGTTAAAATGGTGCCCTCTTCCAAGTGAGAGAGTATGTTAATTCTGCATTAGAAGAAAGTCATAATAAAGATGAAATTTGCTCCATGCAACCAAAACATTTGCATGGTGCGAGTCTTATTTGGATAAGATACAGCCAGACACCCATAGAAAGAGATCAGACTTCTAGAAGTGATCCTTGCATAGGTAGAGCCCAAGTGTATATTGATGAGAAGGAAGCCCCCAGGAGCTACATATGCAAAGGAAATCCTCTCTCCTTGCATTTTTTTTCCTTCAAGAACTACATCAGCCAATCAAACAAATGATCCCTGTGGTGGGGGTAATTGTATAGGATTCATAAAGCATCTACAGTAGAATAGGAAATAAAATCCCTGGAATCTTTCCACTTTTCTTTTATGGAACAAAACCATATTCTGTCAAGAGAGCTGCAGCAATCACTGTGGAGCTGGTGGAACCTCTTTGTACTTAGGAACTGGGATTTCAGGGGGATGGGGACATCCCTGGAACACAAATATCTACAGAACTCAATGAGAATGCAGAGAAGCATTACTGAAAATCAAGCATGAGACCTAGGGGCACAGTACTCTCCTAAGACTGGATAAAACAGTAGATCAAAGAATAACCTCCTCCAGATCTTCTTCCTTGTTGCCTGGATAACAAGTACTAAATAATATATAACATAAAAACAAAACAGAGATACCTCTGCTGAGTACAAACAGTGGAATTAGATAACAGCTATTAAAAGAATGAAAAACTATGTCTGTTGACAAACTCCCCTACCCTAATGTGTAGTGTCACTACAAGGAATGGACCCTGTGGTTCACTTAGGGTAACCTCAACAACCATAGGTTTCAAAGCCTAGGTCAGCTCCAAATAATGACTCAGACCCTTGTGCTCAAGTAAAAGTAAAAGAAAATTGTGCCCAGTTCCAAGGAATAAAAACTACCTTATTCTCTATTACTGTGTATCTTACGATGATAATGCAGAAGAACTTCAATAAAAAGATGCAAAGCTATGAACACACGAGGAAAAGTTTCACACTCAAAAGACAAAGCAATTAGAACGAGAAAATGCAGTATTGACACAGATGTTGAAATTGTCTCATAGAGATTATTTAGTGATGATTAACAAGTTAAATGCTGTAATGGAAAAAGTGGGCAACATACAAGATCATCTCACTAATTTTAGTGGTTGGTGGGGTGAAAGTTAACTCAATCAAATGTTTGTCCTAAAAATGGATAGTGCAGTAACAGAGAGGGTCATCAAAATTGATAGACAAGAAGAGAACTGGAAGATTGGAAGTTAATAGAAATTACCTAAACTGAAATCAAGGAGAAATAAAAATGAAACAAATAATAAAACACCTAAAAACCATAAGGTACATGTAATTAAAATAAAGGAGCAGAACAATTATCTGAATAAATAATGTTATTTTTCCAAAATCAACAGCAGACACTCAACCACATATTCAGGAATTTCAGAGAACACAAAGCAGAACACATACAGAATAAACATTTGAAAAATTATCTCAATATATACAATTTTTTGTGTTTTTCTTTATAGCTTGACTTTTTAAAAATGTAGCATTTCACCCAGCCTCCCCGGAGCAGCGGAGCAGCCAGTCAGCTGCAGCTCTGGGCCTAGCATGAAACCAAAGCACGCACAGCAAATTTCACCTAGCCATGCAGCTTGGGACTTCGTGAGCAGCCTGGTAGGGACATTTGGAGTGTCACTGGGGTCCTGCCTGGGCTCTGCCTAGCCACCCCTGAGCAGCAGAGTAGC
>RJWT010045258.1:0-11647 GCA_004365215.1 Cuniculus paca
CAGTGATCTACATTTCGCTCTTTTTTTCTTACTTTTCTTCCTGAATAACTAAACATTTTTCTCTTCTAGTTTGGGTGAATTATGATCTGTTTTTGTTCTTCTAAGAGTTTGCCTTAGAAATCTAAAAATCTGTATGTTTACACTTAATAAAACCTGATAGTACAGAGATCTTTACCTACACCTGATCTCTGCATGACTTTTCTCTAGTATTTTACTTCATAATTTTTTTAAGGTTTGCTAGAGGCTGCAGTCACCAGTGTACGCAAGCACACATCTTAACAACCCACACCGTCTTTGCTCTGCCTTCTGCTTGTGCATCCTGTCTCTGCCCAAGTAGTGAAAGATGCTCCCTGGTTACAAACAATGCTTTTACTTGTCTGAAAATGTCTCGATTTTTTCACTTCTAAAAAGATATTTTCACTGAATACTATTACGAAGAAGAAAAAAGTGCTTCCACAAAGTGAGAGCCCCGTGAGTCATCTAGTTGGCTCTTCTGAGATTTATAGTGGCTCAGGGCCATTTCCATGTATTTAAAAGGCTCCAAGAACAAAGTGAACTTTACTGTCATAAGTCTTTCTGGACCTCTGAGTACTCTGCTCCGCACTGCAAGAGCCCCTGGGAACGTCAGAGTCTGATCACCGCAGCAGAGAGGCAAGTGTGACCTTGAAATGATTGCTGGGGACTCAAGGAACTCACTCCTAGGAAAGAAGTGATAAAACTTTTTGAAAATGACAGATCCTTATGTAATCACTGTTTTTCTCCTTTTCTGAATTGTTGAAACTTGCAACATGAGTTAAGTATGGGACTGAAAGCTCTCTTAGAATCCTTCTTTCTTAGGTTTTAGAGCACAACTGCACAGTTACCTAACTAACACATCTCTGTTTTCAAAACAAATTACTCCTTACCCCAAGTTTCTAGTAGGTTCTGAGTGTGTTCTGTTCGTTCACCTGCAGGGTCACCTTGACTCGCTGTGCTTAGAAAGGTTGCATCACTGTCTTTGTGGGAGTTGTCCTAAAGTCTGGTTAGTGGAGGTCTGTACATGTCGTCTAATGTGAACTGAAGTGACCTCTTGGTTTAGATGGTATCAGCGATGCTGTTTTTCAGTGTTCCTCTGCCTTCTCCTCCTCCAAATTCCTCCCTGCCTTGTCACTTCTTTGACAGGGCCCAGAGCAGTCAGTGTGGTCACTGGGTTAGATACTCGTCCCCCTGAGGCTAATTGAAGGTTTTATTCCCAGAGAGGAATTAGATCCAGCTCCGGCTGGAGAGGTTGCTGAGATCGGCGCCTTACACCACCTCCTCAGAGCATGGAGAGAAGACTCCACGCAGAGAGAACCAGGTAAACAGTTCCTGTGACTTGCCCCGCTGCCTGCCTTTGTAAGATTGAGGGGCGTCCTGGATGCCTAAACGGGTGCCCAGTGCTGCCCTGGCAGGGTGCTAAATGGTACCAACAGCTCGCCGTGTAAAGTGCTATTGACTTGGCAGTGTTTTTATGGCGAAATTGTGCAAATCTGCATTGACTGAGACACATGTGTAACTTGGAAGCAGTGAGGGCCAGGAAGTTTATGCACCACAGTGAGGCATCAAGTTGCCCCAAACACTGTTGCGTGTCCTCCTGTGCCACCTGCCAGAAGCAACCTACTTAGCACTGATGCTAAGAACATAGGAAAAGGGTTGTGTAGGGAAGCAGCAGCTTTCAAAATTAACAGGATCTGTGTCTTGGTTCTGACTTCTCACTAACTAGCTGAGAGACTTAGTGTTTTCTGAGTCTCAGTTTTAACAACAGTCACAGAAGTCAGAATATTTCTTGTCCCATAGTGTGTGTGCCTAAAGCCATGGTGAGCCCTTTTGATTCTATTCATCGTCACTACTCCGACAAGGAAGACTCTCTGCTGGTCCTCATGTGAAGATGAGGGTACTGAGAATGTAAAGCACCTGAGTCACTGGCCAGGGTCAGCGTGGGGAGAGCTGGGCTTTGAACTCAGGCCCTGTGTGTATGGCCTTCAGTCACGTGTTGTACTAGCGAATTAGCAGTGTCTCTGGCTATCCTCGACACTGATGCTATTATTTAGGTAACAAATGAAAAGGGAAGAGACAGAAGGCGAGTTGGTCTGTTGGTATTTGGTCCTTTTGCTGAGGTGAAGAAGTTAGGTCTGTGAGGAGATGGGCAGGAATACCAGGGTGTGCGTCCTGCTGCCTGCCTAGGCCTGCACCTCAGCCCAAGCGCCCACCAGCTGGTCCTGAGGGCCCCAGAGACTAACTCGGACTCAGGCAAGTGGAAGCAGCTCCAGCTCTGATGCCGACAGTGCCAACCCAAAAGGAATCCCACGCCCTTGGGTTCTCCATGTTATTTTGTAGCCATTAATTTTGTATTCTTTTATCAAAGATCACCCTCATTCTTGTAAATTACATAGACTTCAAGCCAGGCAAAACCCATGCCTCCTCTAACATTTAAAAAAATCTGTTAGCTCACAAAAAAGCTAAATAGATGGAAATGGGGTTTCCTGAATTTAAAAATAGGGACTTGCTTTAGAGCTGGGTGTGGAGGCACAGGACTGTGATCCTAGCACCCACAAAACTGAGGCAGGAGGGTTGCTGAGAGTTCAAGGCCAGCCTGGGCTACATAAAAAACTGAAAACAGAAAGGGAGGGATTGTTTGAAAGAAATGTTGAATACAGCTAATTGTTCTAGAGTCTTCAAGAACTTGAAAAAAAGAAACCGAGGTGTAGGAAAGGCACTTCTTGGTCGTTTTTACCAAGCTGTGGTAGTGCTTAGTCAATCCTTTTTCAAAAGCTGGTGGGCACCTGTGGAAATTTCATTCGGGCTGCCTGTTACCACCCAGGCTGCTGCTGAGGCCACCGCACAGCTTTGTATACAAATGTTCTTTAAAGGAAAAATGACCTGGCAGTTTTAAGATGAGGAGTTTCTCTTCAAAAATAATCTTTCCCCCAAAACTATTTCCACTTGTGCCTACATTGGTATGGAGGCTGTTACCTACCGGCCGCCTCCAGATTGATCAATGATTGACTGTGATGCGGATGAAAGAACACAGCCTTCACACCAGGCCACAGTCCCTGCTTTTTTATTTTTTATTTTGAGTAGGATCTTATTAAGTGGCTAAATCCCCAGGCTGGCCTTGAGTTTGTGATCCTCTTCCTTGTAGGCACCGGCTCCCGCGCCATTGTGAAGGGCGAGTCGTTCTTATGTAACACAGCCCCACCTGGACAGGGAGAAGTCAGAGTTAGTTTTGGATATTTATGAAGACCAACCAACAGATTGATGTGTAACAGCAAAATGAGAGAAAAAAGAGATACAACAGCTTTTAAATCATGATACAATGTTTTATGATCTCCCTTTTGGGAAGATGTATATATATATATATCTTTGTAAAACATCTGGGAACTTTATATGAAGGTTTAAATTGTGGAGAATACAAGTAAATAGAATGGCTTTTCAAGCAGACAATTTCCAAACATTGGCTGGCTGGGTATGTGGATCTTGGGAAACAATTTCCAGTAACACTGTATGTGGATTCAAAAGCACAGCTTTTCACACACTCAAAAGGGACTGAAACCTCAACGCTCTGGAAAACTTGCAGGTGATTTAAAAGTGACACTGGTGGTAACAAAGGCACAGAGACTAAGGCCACCCCAGACTGCCGGGGGGAAGCTATTCCCTGACCTGTGGAAAAGGCAAGCACTGAGGGAACATTTATGTCACTATTCCTGCACACACTAAATGTGCTTACTAAATCTTCTATGTAGATCCTCGACTATTTCGGCCATGTCACTCAAAGTTTATACATTGAGATTGTCAAACGCAGACCATAAAAAACCTTTTCGCCTTTCTTCTTGGGAAAAAATGCCAGCCACATTATATTTGCTTATAACTCGTGAAGATTTCTGTTGAGACACAGAGAATTCAGTCTGGAGAACTGAGTTGATAGCTATGATGACAAACGTGTTTGAATTTTTCCCTAGGAATGAAAAAGTGTTGAACTGCTTATGCCAGAGACCTGGTGCGATTTTCAGGCTGGTCTGTTTTCCCTGGGCTGGCGGTGGCTCTCTGCATTTTGCAAAATGGGGCCAAAAGATTCATGATTCATTGGAAGGTAGGTTGACTTTCATCATCATCTAAGTAATTTATGGAGCAGAAGATGGGCATGCAAAGGTATTTGAGGTCACTGAGTTTCTTTGATCTGTGGATTTGTAATTCTTTCCAAATTCTACTAAATTTGGAAAATTTGTAATTGTATCTTCAAAAATATCTGCCTTTCTCCTTCTTATGTTTCTACAAGGGCACAACAATAGACACTGCCCCATAGGTCCCTGGCCTTTGTTCAGGTTTGTTTGTTTGGTTTGTTTTGTTCAAGAAAGGGTCTCACTTTGTACTCCAGCCTGGCCTTGAACTCACTAGGTAGCCAGGCTGGCCTCAAACTCATAGTGATTCTCCTGCCTCAGCCTTCCAAGTGCTAGGGTTACAGGTGTGGGTTACCACACCCAGCTTTGTTTAGTTTTCTAAAGGTTTTTTTCCTCTCTCTGTTCCCATTGGAATCCTATTCTTGAAGCATTGTGCAACTGAAAAAGTCCTTATTCATTTTGTTTATATTTCTTAATCTCTTGCCACACTTGACTAGAATGAATGTCCTGGTGGGAAGGGAGCCAGAGCTTTGTCAATGGATGAAACCCTGGCATTTTATTACCTGGCTGTCTTTACTTGACTTGCTGCAAACTTTGAGTCTTTCGTGTTGCAAGAATAGAGAAAGCTCTGCTGGCCACGTGACCTAGTAGAAGTAGCTCCCAGCCAGTTTCGCGCTCTTTCAGGTGCAGCAACCAATACATCTCCGCCGTGGAAAAGGCCTGGATAATCTCACTGTGCTCAGTCTTGCTCGCCCCTGCAGCCCAGGTGCTCGCTTGGGAGCCCAGACCCCTCTGCATGTCTGCTTCTTGAACCAAGGCCTAACCAGACACAAATAAAGAAGGCCCTGGAAAAGCATCCATTAGTAAACTTATGGAATATGATGGCACTAAAAAAACACAAATGAAGCTAGCAGAGGTGTGCACGCTTGTAATCCCAGCACTCCAGGAGGCTGGAGCAGGAGACCACAAATTCAAGTCCAGTTTGGACGATTCAGAAATTCAGCGAGACCCTGTCTCAAAATAATAATAATAAAAGGGCTGGGGATAGAATCAGTGAAAAGACCTTGGGTTCAACCTTCAGGACTCCAAAGAGGTGCCTGTGTGAGGCACACGTGGGGTGGGTCACGGTCCCTTCCCAGGATAGGTATGTGCAGCTAGGAGCATTACCAAACAGCTCCTGTGACTGGCTAGTTGTCCTATTGTCATGCTCTCTAATGCTTCAACTTGTTTTTATTATTTCCTCCATTCTGCATTTTTACCATATTTGCTTTCCTTCTACACTTACGAGTTGAGTGACTTAATTTATTTTCCTGCTTTTCTTTTGAGCATAACTATGTATCTATTTTTGCCTTTTTGATCAGGGTCTCACCAGGCAGTTCAGGCTGACCTTGAACTCACTTTGTAGCCCATGCTGGTCTTGAATTCTCAGTGATCCTCCTGCCTCAGCCTCCAGAGTGCTGGGATCACAGGCGTGTGCCACCACGCCTGGTCTAGACATAACTATTTAGAGACTGTCAAGGTCGCTCTGGCCACTGCTTTAATTGTATCTTATTAATTGTTACTTTTTAAAATTCCGGAATTTATTTTGTATTTCCGTTCTGACCCTAGAGAGAAATTTTAAAAAATTAGGCAGAGGGCCTTTTTAACGAGTGACATTCCTGTTGATGGTTGTGTGATGTACTGCTCTGTTCTTGGGGCTTGGAGTTGGATGTGTTTCTTCTGTGGATCCTTCGTGGTGGGTTTCTCGTAACTTTAGGGCTCTGATCATCCCTCATGAGTGCAAAGCTTGCAGGTGCCCACGGGTTTGTGTTACTGACCATGTTGATCTTTCCTGTCCAGGTGTCTAGACCTGAGCCTGGGGTATGGTCCTTCCTTAGAAGTGTGCTTATCTCGTTCACCTGGACCCCGCTGCAGAAAGTGACTGTGGTCCTGTATAGCTTTCAGTGTTCTGTTCTGAAATGCTATACTATGTTTGACTCTATTCTGTTTCATTTTGCTTTGTTTTGTTGTGTTTTGTTTTGTTCTAGTCTCTTTAAAATAAAAAAAAAGAAAAAGAAAAAAGAAAGTGACTGTGGTGAATCAATACTCCTCAGCGCGTCCACTCTCCACTGGGGACCATGTCCTTCTCGGTGTTGTTCTTTGATGCACTCCTCTCAGATTTTACATTGGTCTGTATTAATACAACTTCTGCTTTCTTCTTGATCCCATTTGTATCTTTACGCAAATCTTCCATGCCTTCTGCTCCTTTCTGAGGTGCTGTGTTCACTTCATTCCTTTACATATAGGATACAATTTGGTTTCACGGTGCAGAAAAATCTAAAAACCTTTTTCTTAAAGTGGGAGAATTAAGGGTCGGGGATTTGGCTCCGTGGCCTAAGTACCTGCCTGGCAAGCATGAGGTTGCGAGTTCAATCCTTGGTGCCGCAAAGAAAAAAAAAAGGGAAAAGGTTCTGAAGTCTAATAATGCTTTTATTCTTTGATTTGATCGGTTTAGGTCTCTTTTCTACTATTTGATTGCAATATGTGATAAGATAGGAACAGCTTTTTTGAAGAAAACAAAGGACGTTAAGGTAGCCATTGTTGATTTCTTGTTGTCTGATTTGAAAGCCTGTAATGCTTTCACTCTTTTGTTTTAGCTGGTTTTATGTTATTTTGTTTTGTTTAAGTTTATTGTGAGTGAATGTATGAACACCTATTTCAAAGAAAACAAGGGACACTAGGGTAGCCATTGTTAATCTCCTGTTATTATGTTTTGAAGACCTGTATTGTGGTCTGTTCTGAAATGCTTTGTTTAACTCTGTTCTGTTTTGTTCTCCTTAAAATAAAATAAAAAAAAAAGTGGGAGAATTAAGCCCATATCATTGTTCAGACAAATGTGATCACACTTTGCTCTGTCATAGCTTATATCTGCCATGTGTCTAGACTTTCTTTTATTTTGTATATCTTCCTTTCTTTAAAAATATTAGTAATTTTGCCTCTAGCTGTTATCTTCATATTTTATATAACTTCCTTAATCTTTATTTCCCTTAATTATGCTATTACTCTATTATTTTATATCATTAAATTTTTAACCTCACAGACACCTATTATGCATATAAAATCAATGAACTTACACTTTTATCCTTTTTTTTCTTTGCTGAGACAGGAACTTACTGTGTGCAGGTTGATGTTGAACTCATTGTGTAGCCCAGCCTGTGTAGCCACAGACTTGCAGTGATCCTCCTGCCTCAGCCTGCTGAGCGCTGAACAATAGGCACGTGTCACCCATGCCTGGCTTCTTTTTCCCCTTTTCCTTTTCTTCTCTATGAAGTATTGTCTACTTTATCAGAACATGTAACATTTTAAAATTTAATTTAATGTAATGGTTTTATTCTTTTTGATGCAGGGTCTTGCTGTGTAGTCTAGGCTGGCCTTGAACACGTGGCAATCCTCCCCCTTCAGCCTCCCAAGTGCTGGGGTTACCGGCATGCGGAACCACGCCTGGCAGAGCATAGGACATTTATGTATTGTTTTACCATCCTTGCTCCTTTTTTCCTTCTTCCTCCTTTCTTTTCTTTTCTTTCTTTTAAAAAAATCATTTATAAAAAAATCATTTATTAGTCCATGCTCGCAGTACACAACTATGTGGGGAGTTGGAGCATGCGCAGAACACATCCCGCTTCCCTCTTCCTCCCCTGCTTTCCCCGCCTCCATCCCCGACCCCTTCCTGTTTCTCCCTTTCTTAGGACCACGGCAGGGCTACGCGAAGCGCCCTTGCTCTTTTTGCACACGTTCCCGGATCGCCTTGGTTGGGTGAAGTCCGTCTTCCTGCATAAGGGCGGGCAGACTTTTTCTGTCCAGGCCCCGTAGAGAGCAGCTTCAGTTTTGCAGGCTGCACGAGGCACGCAGCACCTGCAGCTCCGCGCGCTCAGGACAGCAGCCCGCCCTCCGTGCAGGACCAGCTGGCTGCCTCCCGCGGGGCGCGCGCTGCACGCGGCACTCCAGGCCGAGCCACGCAGCGCGGCGGGAGGACCGCAAGTCGGAGCCCAGCCTGGGCAGCCCCGTGAGACCGGGGCTCAGAATAAAAGCTGGAAAGGGCCTGGGTTTGCAGCCCAGGTGAAGGCATCGGTTCGCGCTCCAGCAGGGCACGCCACCCCCGACCCCCCGGCACCCGCGGTCGTCTCCTTCCAGGTCATCCGGGCTGGCGTCCTTTTGTTTTCTCAGCGCCCCTGTGCAGCGGGGGTGGCTGCTTTCATCGCAGGCAGTCGCTGCACGCTCGCGGCGCTTTTGAGATTCCGCCGCCCCGCCGCCCCGCCGCCCCTTTCCTATTGCGAAATTCAAGCGCCATATTTCCTCGGATCAGGCTTTTATTTTTCTCTTTAATTTATGAATACTTTGGGTTTCTCATAGAAGAGAAACCATGCCCTATTTAAACTTCTGTATCTGATTTCTTTCACTTAACATTATAGTCTCAAGGTGCACCCATTTTCCTGCAAATGACATAAAATTATCTTTATGGCAGAGTAGTAAATACCGTGTTTTCGGTATCCAGTCATCTGCTTTTGGGCTTACAGGCTGCTTCCAAGATTTTGCTATTACGGGTTGTGCTGCTGTAAACATGGGTGTGCCTGGATAGCTGTGACATGGTGCCTTGAGGCTTGAGGACAAGCCATAGGGAGTAACAGGGTCCAGTGGAATTTTTTTTTCCCCGTCTTTTTCAGACAGGGTCTCACTATGCAGTTCAGGCTGGCCTTGAACTGACTCTATAGCCCAAACTGGCCTCGAACTCAGCAATCCTCATGCCTCAACCTCCCGAGCGCTGGGATTACAGGTATGTGCCACCATGCCTGGCCTCCAGTGGAATTTCTGGTTTTAGTTTCGAGGAATCTGCATACTGATTTCCATAGTGGTTGTACTAGTTTATGTTCCCATCAACAACATGAAAGAGTTCTGTTTTCCCCACAGCCTCACCAGCAAGTGTTACTGGTTGATTTCTTGATGATGACATTGTTTCTGGAGTAAGGTAGAATCTTAATATTGTTTGAATTTGCATTTTTCTAGTGGCCAGAGATGTTGCACATATCTTCACGTGGTTATTGGTCATTTGTGCTTCATCTGAGCTGTGCCTATCCATTTCTTTTTTTTTTTTATTTTAAAGAGAATAGAACAAAACAAAACAAAGCAAAAGAAAACAGAATAGAGTCAAACATAATATAGCATTTCAGACCGAACACTGCAAGCTACACAGGTTTTCAAAACATAACAACAGGAGATTAACAATGATTACCCTACTGTCTCTTGCTTTCTTCAAAATGGTTGTTCTTACATTTACAGACAATAAACTCAAACAAAACAAAGTAATGTAAAAGCAGATAAAACAAAAGAGCATTACAGGCCTTCAAGTCGGACAACAAGAAACCAGCAATAGCTACCATAGTGTCTCATTTTTCAAAAGAGCTGTTCCTATCTTCTCACATACTGCAATCAAATAGTAGGAAAGGGACTTAAACCAATCAAATCAAAGAATAAAAGCACCATTGGATTTCAGAACGTTTTCTCAGTATTTATTGGGAATTTTGTATCTTATTGAGTCTTTCAGTTTCTTACACTAGGGAGACAATGAGGTGTTTACATATGTGAGTTTCCTTTATTTCACTTATGAGTATGGTCTCAAGTCACATCCATTTACCTATAAAAGCCTCAATGTGATCATTCTTTAAAGCTGAATAGTACTCCATTGTATAAAAGTACCACATCTTCTTTATCCAATCCTCGATTGATGGGCATTTGGGTTGTTTCCAAGATTTGGCTATTACAAATTGTGCTGCTATAAACATGGGTGCACATACATCACTGTGGTAAGATGATTTCATTTCTTCTGGGAATATGCCCAGAAGTGGAATAGCTGAGTCAAATGGGACTTCCAGTCCTAGCTTTTTGAGAAACCTCCACACTGACCTCCACAGTGGTTGCACCAGTTTGCACTCCCACCAACAGTGGAGAAGGGTTCCTTTTTCCCCACAGCCTCTCTAGCATTTATTGTTGGAGGTTTTCTTGATCCTGGCCATTCTTTCTGGAGTGAGATGAAATCTCAGAGTTGTTTTAATTTGCATTTCTCTAATGACCAATGATCCTGAACATTTTTTAATGTATTTATTGGCCATTCGTATTTGTTCAGCTGAGAAGTGTGTTTTCATTCCAGATGCCCATTTCTGGATTGGGTCTTTGAATTTCGAGGGCCTGATATTTTTTAATTCTTTATATGTTCTAGATAGAAGACCTTTGTCTGAAGGGCAGTTGACTAAAAGTTTTTCCCAATTGGTGGGTTTTCTTTTCACTCTGTTGGAGGTTTCTTTTGACATGCAAAAACGTTTTAACAAGACAAGATCCCAATTGTTGATTCTGGGAAGGGTTTCCTGTGTAGTCTGACTTTTATTCATGAATTCTCCACCTACCCGTATGTTTTCAAAATTTCTACCTACTTTGTTTTCCAGCAGATTTAGTGTTTCTGTTTTAATATTTAGATCTTTGATCCATTCTGACTTTAGTTTAGTATATGGTGATAGGCTTGGGTCTAATTTTAGTTTTTGGCCTATGGGAAGCCAGTTTTTCCAACACCATTTGTTAAAGAGGCTATCTTTCTTCCAGTGAACATGTTTGGCCCCTTTGTCAAAGATAAGGTGGCTGAGTGTGTTTGTACTTGGGGTTGTATCCTCTAATCTATTCCATTGATCCTCAGGTCTGTTTTGATTCCAGTACCATGCTGATTTGATTACAGTAGCTTTGTAGTATAATTTCAAGTCAGGGATTGTGATGCCTCCTGTCCTGCCCTTGCTGCCCAGAAGTGCCTTTGCTATTCTAGGTCTTTTGTGGTTCCAGATGAATTTTAAAAATGATTTCTCTAGATCGGTGAGGTATGCTGATGGTATTTGGATGGGAATTGCATTAAATCTGTATCATAATTTTGGGAGAATGGCCATTTTCACAATGTTTGTTTTTCCTATCCATGAGCATGGACTGTCTTTCCATTTTCTGAGATCCTCTTCAATTTCTTTTTTCAGAGTACTGTAGTTTTCATTGAATAGATCTTTGCTTCCTTTGTTAGATTGATTCCTAAGTATTTCATTTTTTTGGATTCTATTGTAAAGGGTGTGCTTCCTCTTATTTCTCTCTCAGTGCATTTGTTGTTTGTGTACAGGGATGTGACTGATTTCTGAGTATTGACTTTGTATCCAGCTACATTACTGAATTCGGTTATGATATCCAGAAGTCTTTCTATGGAGTTTTGTGGGTCTTCTATGTAGAGTATCATGTCATCTGCAAATAGTGATAACTTAATTTCTTCCTTTCCTATTCTTATTCCTTTTATTTCTGTCTCTTGTCTAATTGCTCTGGCTAATGTTTCCAGCACTATATTGAATAGGAGCGGTGAAAGCGGACATCCTTGTCTTGTTCCCGATTTTAGAGTGAAAGCTTTCAGTTTTTGACCATTTAATGTGATACTGGCTGTTGGTTTGTCATAGATGGCTTTT
>RJWT010045259.1:0-11636 GCA_004365215.1 Cuniculus paca
AGTGAAAAAAAGACACAGAAAAGAAAAACAAAAAGCAAAAGAGATAAACAAACAAACAACAACAACAAACACAAAACAATAATAGTATAGGTTTTTAAAACAAGATGATAAGAATTTAACAATGGTTGTAATACTGCATATTGTTGCCTTCAAAAGGGTTGCTTAGATTACCAGATATAGACATGCAAAATTGATCTAATCATATGAGTATTAATTGTTCTTTTCCAAGAACTAATACAATTAGTAGTATAGCCATTTTAGCTATCTTATGTATATATATACAAATGTATGTCTTTTTCCTTTTCCCTTCCTTCTTTCCTCCTTTCCTCTACTCCAGTTACTTTTCCTCTTTGAGCAGTTTCTTGTCCTTACACGATATTTATTGTAGATTTTGGATCATTTTTATTCTTTCAGTTTCTTACACTAGGGAGACAATATGGTATTCTATTGTCTTTAAATATTAGTTTCTTTATCTGCACAATGGAAGTAATCATACCTACCTCATGAAGTTGTTTTGAAGAATAAAAGGATGAAATATGTGTGACAGAGCACAGAACACCTGGTTAATAAATGAGTAATATTTATGGACATTATTATTTCTCACTAATTCAACATTATGACAATATCTATAAAATAAGGAGCTTTTTAAAAGCAGATTCAGATTTTATTCACTCAGCATCTTTTCACTCAGTTTTACATTGCATGTTTTCCTTCAGGTCTTAGACACAAAATAACTAAAATATGTATCCACATATCATGAAGTTGGCAAAATTCAATTAATACATTCTTTGCCATTATTTTCAGGGCCTACTGTCAAAATTTTAATAGGTAAGAGCAGTAGGAGGGTTTTATATTTTACCAAACATGTCAAACATCTGTCTTCCAATTTGGCCCTCTTAATAACCATGAGAAATAGGAAGGTCCATGATAACTGGCATCATATTTCAAAGAAGAACTTGTCTAAAGTCAAATAGCCAAGAGTCTGTCCATGAACCAGGATTCTTTTCACAATGTCTCAAAGCTTGTGGTCTGTATACTTTCCTATGGATATGTTTTACTTTCTTAAACAATAAGAGTTAATTGACTTACAAAATTGATAAGTTCAAAGCAAGTTCTAAATTTAGGAGGGACTCAAACAATGCTACCAAGGCTTAGTCCCTTCCTATTCCTTCACTCAGCTCTGTTTCCCAATGACCTCAGGTTCCAGTGATGGTGATCTGTTTTCCCACAGATCAGTAAATACTCATATTTAAAATCAGTTAAATAGGAGTTTGTACTGTTTATCTAGTGTGTCTCAATGTAACTGATTTATATATTTATCCTTGAGCCAATTACTGTGGCCACAGGAACAGAAAGCTTTCATTGGTCAGTGTTGTTATAAGTTCAATCCTCTAGCTCAGGAAAGAGTGACTTTGAATGAAATCCACTGGCTAAGAGTTGGAGAGAAGGTCTCAGAAGGATACTGAGCTGTAAGTAGATATTGGCTAGCAAAAATGACACATATATATACTGTGTTATGCTCAATAAAACTTTGCCAAAGCAAATTAATTAAGTCTTTTATGCTAGGATCATGCATAAGCAACCTATATGCTGATATTTATTCATCTATTTATGCAAAATCATCTATTATGGGTCTCCTTTAATCCAATACCTAGAGATGGTTAAGAAAACATTGTCCTTTCCTGAAGTAAATTTATAACACGAGGATGCAAGTTGGGTGACCTCCTACCTTCATGACATTATTGGTCCCACCTTCCCACAAGAAAAATAACATGAAATAGTTTGCAGAGACACACAGACTGTGTACTAATATACTGTGCAGGATAGAAATGTCATCAGTTGCCATGACAATCTACTTGGGATGTAAGAGTATGTGGCATTTTTCATATTATCAATCAGAAGCTAGCTCTATTTTACAATAATATACAACATGGATACCATGGAGAAGAAAATATGGATAAAATAACTAGAGGGACAGTGCAGAATTGCATTGTATAATGCCTCCACTGATACCTTGAAATTTTGGAAAGAGAGCTAATTTTTTTCTAAATATTGACTTTCAGAACATGTACTTCCATAGGTTTCTTGAAAAGTCACAAAAAACACTTATGGGTATGAACTTTTTCCAAGCACATTTGGGACACAGTGAATTTTAATATGTATCAGCAAGGTCCTGTAGGCTAGTGCGCTCCCTCAGCTCACAGATGAAGTCTGAGATCTGAAGAGTACGAATGCAGTGCCCAAGGCTCCACAGGTGTGGTGATCTCAACCAGTACCTGGATGCTCATGCTTCTAGATCAAGGCTCCTTCTACAACTCCTACCAGTTAAATCTCTGACAACTATCAATTCAGAAGAGAGTATTTACAAATTTTGTAAATTATAAATTGTATATTCAAATGTCAAAACATGTGGTATAATTTGAGTTCAATTAACCATGCCCTGGAGATATGACAAAGACCAGTGTCTGTTTATTTAGTCTATGCTACTATGGATTGAACGCAAAGCTTTTGCACTGAGAGACATCTCCAGCCTTTTCTTACTTTGAGACAGACTGTCTCTAAATTACAAAATTGCCCATGCTGGGCCCAAATTTATAATCTCTCTGCCTCAAGCCCCTTAGAGTGCTGGGATTATAGCACGCACCAATCTATCTGGTTAATTAGTATTTTTATATTAAGCACTACAATTCATAATAACTAATCATTTTCATATTCCCTGACTTAATTTTCCCTTCAGGAAGGTCTTGCAGACCTGTAAGGGAAAATTTTTGACATTCTTGATAACAAATTCTGATAATGCATTCCTGAAAAATACATATAAACATTTTCTCCTAAATCAACCAGGTATATACTACCTTAGTTAATAAATTAATGACTTACATACAGTCTTCACTTTATACATTAAAGAAATTTATATTATATTGTATTAATTCTCTAGGGTTGCAGTAGTAAAGTATCACAGTGTGGATAACTTAAACAACAGAAATTTGTTTTGCTGTGGATTTAGAGGCTAAAGTCTAAGATCAAAGTGTCAGCAGGTTTGTATATTTAGAGAGCCTCTATCTTTGGCTTGTTGATGGCTGTTTTCTCTGTCTTGTGATGCTTCCTCTGTGTCTGTGTCCTAACCTTTTACTATAAGGACACCTGTCTCATTGGATTAGGACTCACCTAAATAATCTCATGTAACTTAATTATTACTCTGAAAGCACTATCTTCTAATACAGTCACAGGCTGAGGTTCTTGTATTAGGAATTCAACAAAGGAATTTGGGACAAACATAGCCCAAGAATATTGAGCCCACAACAAATGTATTTGGATATCTGAAGAACTGCTTAATCTTATTAGAATACTAAAAATTAGCAAAAGATAACTTCTTTTCCCTGTTCATAGGTATGGTCAAGTCTTTAAGAAAAATAAAATCTCATAACACTGAATCAAGACCAGCAGTTTTCTGAAACCAGCAGTTTCCTGGTTTCAAGCAGGAGCCTAAAGTGGTATCTCTCTATGGTCTGTTGAGCATAGAAGTTTAGAAATCTAATGGTCAACTCATTAGAAAGAAACAACTTCCCCCCAGTGAGTCTGCTGCTGCAGGCACACAGGAGAGGAAGCCACGCACCCAGGACTCTGCCTCCATTGGGGGAACATTGATGTGCAGCTGCCCCACATCTCTCCCTCACCCCAGGAACCTTGGATCAGAGGAACCCAGGTGCCTAGCCCAATCCCCTGCACCAAAGGATGGGCAGCCAATGCAGGAAACACCTAGAAATTAGCAACCAGCAGATTCAGAGGAACACAGGAAAATGTCAAGATGGGGGAGTAGGGTGCAATCTCAGACCTCCAGCCTATCCAGAACAGGTCCCGAAGACATAGACACAAATAAATTGGAAGTCAGACACTTGAAATTTCTGAAATGGTAGCAACTGAAGTAAAGACATAATTTAGTGCTTATATTGTTTAATGTGCTGTTTGATTGACTTCGCATACCTATGTCTGGTGGTCTGATCATCTATTTAGAAGATAACAATATGCATTACAGTAACTATGATTGATTTTCTACTGTCTTGTTTTTTAAACCCAGTATCATTCCCATTGTTCTTTTGTTTGTTTGTTTCATTTTATTGTCTTGTCTTGTTTTATTCTCTTTAAAAATTTTTTTTAAAAAAGAAAAAGAAAATCTCTGAAATGTCATTTTCTCAACAGTATATTGCCTAGTGCCTGATCTCTAGTACCATGACACATGGGCTGAGAACCTGAGGAACTTGACACATGAAATCAAGTGAGATAAAAACCAAATGTCACAGAAGTAATGAACAAGACCACAGCGGATACCAGAATAAGTTCAAGTTTGGAACACACATAAGGGTTTATTGAGAAGTGGCAAAGTTTGAAAATCCACTGTATTATCTACTGTTATTTTCTATTCTCGGTAAGGGGAAAAATTGAACTTCTCTACAAATATCCCACTGGAATTATCCCTGTTAAATATGTGGTTATGTCTAGGATATTATGAAAGTCAAATGAAATAACAAGACAGTACTAATATTCACTGTATCTTTTTAAGAAATAGATGTTACAGATAATGTCATGGCGCAAAAATAATTTTAAAGCTGCATAAACCCAACAATTTCCTCTGTCCTGGATCTTATTCTGGGAAAGCACTATTCAAGACCTCCTTCTTCAGGAACCAGAGAGCCAAACATCTCAAGGCCTCCCTTTACTTTGCCAGTGCATTCTCTCCAGCAAAGCTCAGCTGTTTTTCTGTCATCTCTTTCTAGCCTAGGATCCAGCCACTCTAACTCAAAACTTAAAGATACATATCATGCTCCCTCTCACACCATCAGAGTAACTTCTTGCCTCTTCCCGGAGCTCCTCCTCTTCACTCTCACATGAATAACAATGTGTACTGGTCTTACTCTGAACTACTAGAGTACAAGAGAGTCTGTCTGATGTCTCACATTTGCAGTAGATATTTAGCTAGTGCACAGTCACACATTTCTCCATCAGGGTATTTATCACTCTGTTGAAACTGTCTGTTGTAACTTCTGTCTTGTCCTTGAGCAGTTAAGAACCTTGAGAACAGAGATGCTCTTGCTCATGGCTATCCAAAAAGACTAGCACGATCCTGGTTCTCAAAGACGATTTGTTGAATAAATGATAACAGTTTTTCCAAGAATTATACCAGAGGTTCAGTTATTGGAATCTATTTATTTATCTGAGTATTATAATTAGAATTCCTAACTTACAATATACTTTTCTTTCAAGTCTCTTATGAACATAAAACAACTCAAGATTTGATGGTGCCCAACCAATATAAAAATTCAAAGCCAGATATTAAACTAACCTAAGCAACGTGATTCAAATTTTTTCCTGCTTTATAAAAACCAAAGCTAAGGTCTAGAGAGTTCTTAGAATTAACAAAGTAATAATAGGAGAGATGAACTAGAACATAAAACTTTTGACTTTCAGTTCATTCAGCCATTCAGTAGTATTGAGTAAGCTCTTGTATATGCAAAACGGTGGGAATGTAAGAGTGAACAAGAGGAATATTATGCTTTGTGTCTAGATGTGCCCTCAAAGCCTCATGTGGTCATAGATGGGCTTCTTACAGGTGGCTGGATCCAGAATGTTTGATGCTGGGATCAAGGGTGTGTGATTATTTCACTGGTTGGTTTGGGATAGCTCTGGGTGTGGGTAATGAGAAGGCCCACGCTGTGTGGGAGCACTACCCACCCTAAGGGGGTGGTAATTTGTGAGGGTGGTAATTTGCGTGGTACTATTTTGTGGTAATTTGTTATGCTAGCTCTAGGAAACATACCATGTAATATAGCATATTTACAGATTCTAACAAATTAGGAACTGAACATCTTTAGGGTAACATTATTCAATTTACCTACCGCATATAGGCAATGCTCTATCTTCCTTTCATGACTCTTCCCCAGAGCGGGGCTCTCTGATAAACAGGACCAAAGCAAAAGCCACAGTTCTAGAAGTGAGAGTAGTGAGGAATCCTAACCCATCACCCTCATTCTAAATTGATTAACAAATTTAGGATCTACTTGCTCCACCATGTACATGTATAAGGAGCAGGAAGTAGCATGAGTTACAGGGGTCTAGGCCTGGGAACCACTACAACCTTTCCATATAGGATATGTCCCGAAAGGGCAGAGAGTAAAATGTCATCTTTAATGCATTCACTCTCATGCACTAGTTAAAAACATGGCATGAGACTATCTCTGGCACTACATATCAATTTAATAAAAACACTTTTTTTTTGGAAAAAGTAAGACCATGTGAATGTGTTTGGAAACTTCCTATAAAGTAACCTCTATGCCTATTGAGAGAAAACAAAAAAACTGCCATTCCCTGGGGATTGATTTGGAAACATAGAGCAAATATGTAAGAATCTGCTCCTATTCTATTAGTATTAAACATTTTATGGGAACTGGAGATGGGGCTTAGTGTTAGAGCACTTGCCTAGTATGCTCATGGATTTGAATGCCATCCCCAGCACTACACACACCCACCCAACACACACACTCTGTTGCTTAATAAATTCCAATTAATACTGATATTATTACCATGCTGTAATCTATATTGTGCCTTTCTCTATTCTTTGAATGCTTGACTACCCAAGGATCTTTTATATTGAGTATTTTTTCCCTATTAATTTGGGAAAGACATGTAAGATCTGTTTGGTAAATATTTTGATCAAGGAGAATATACCTCAAATGGAATTCGTGCATGAGATCTTTCTAATCAGTATCACAGGGATACTAAGATTATGATACATATGAGTTGGCAGATGTCAACATGCTTTGGAAAGTGAAAACCAGAAATTGTATAATTATAAAGGAAGGTTTAGTAGGCAAAATTAATGGGCCTTATTCTTTGTTGAGAGATAATAACAGGGAATTTGGCATCATAGCACTATGGGAACATTCTATTACAAATACAGACATGGCAGATTTCTTGGTGGTCCTTATATTGATAGGGACTCTTATGCTAGAGACAAATGTAAGGATGCTCTCCTGATCACTGTTCCCCATCTTCGCACCTGGACACAACTGGACTACTCTTTACCTCAGCAGATGCAGAGCTGACCTGAGTATGTGTACTGTTACAGAGTTCAAGCTTTAGGTTCTATTTTCTGTCACAAAGATCATAAGCCAGATCTTTCTATGTCATATGAAGAGTTTGTAAATGAATAGCAATGGTAAAAATTGTACTTAGTTAATATTTATGGAGTGGTTTAGAGAAATGGGTATTCTCTTTAGTACTTCACATATACTATTTTCTTTGGAGACTGAAGTCAGGAAAATTGTCCAAGATCATGATAGTAAAAGTCTAAACCTGGATTCCAACCTAATATTTCTAACTCCAAAGGTTAAGCTTTGCATTATCTTACTATAGTTGCCTCTGGAGATTAATAGTCTATGTTAAGTAAAACACAACTAATTTTGATATCCTCTGTAAAAATGCAGTGGGAGGATTATGGTAAAATCAAGAGAACACGGAAGCATGGTTTCCTACAGACCATGTTTTGCTTGAAATTGGGGTGAATTCAAGCCAATGAGGATGTTATGAGCTGAAAAGACTTTTCTAGGACCCTGTGATGTTTAGAAAATTACTTTCCAGGATGCTTTAATTCTTCTGTCACAGTATGCATCTCATTCCTCTGTCTTTTTCTCAGTAGAGATGGAGACCTGCCAGTTACTGTTTCTATAACGTGAACTTTCATTGTACTTGAAGACACTTTTTTAGACCCCTATTTAATTTTGTTTTTCTGTAACACCTGAGAAGCCTCATCCTGCTAAGATGTGGACTAGGATTATTTGTTTTCTACAGCTCACCAGGTAGCTCTGAACTTGTAGCTCCAGGACCAAGCAATGTAGCTAGCATCACATCTGTGGGAAGCTGCTTCCCCGAAGGTGCTAGTTTGGCTGAGCTTTTGTTGGCAAATAGGTCTGTTTTTATGCAATTGATTGCGATGGAAGAGAGGACCAGTGGGAATCTCCAACAGAATGACTGGAAAGACCCAAGACAATAGGACTCTCTGGTGGGGCTGTGAGTATTGCCTCTCCCAAATGGCTATTTGGAAGCCCTTGGTGGTACTAACCACTCTTGAAAATTGTAGTTAACTTTGAGTTTCCAATGCAATGGATAAAAACAAAGCTGAGGTTAACTTTTTGTTTTGCTTTGTTTTGTTTTGTTTGGGTACCTGGAATCAAACTCACAACCCAGCACTTGCCAGGCAGGCACTTGTGCCACTGAGGTAAATCCCTGGCCCCTCTAATGTTTTATAGTTCAGATTTTCTAAAATATAGGAAAAATTATGACTCACTATTTAATTCTGGTGAAACACAGAGCTTATAAATAAAAGCAAACTATTTGCATTAGCAAATGATGTAACTATCCAAGCCCTTGTGCCTACCCACAATGGAAATAGCTAAGATAACTAGGAAGCACCTTGAGAATTCATAAAGCTATTTCAGCTTAATGAAAGGAAACTCACACCAAGCACACAGTGTTTTCATTTGAACAAGACTGTTCTCATTCTAAACAGTGGCTAAGAGATGGCAATTGATGGTTTCCATCATGAGGCACAGCTAATTAGTTCATTACTTTGGCTCATATTTACTATCATCGAAGGATATCGACTCATTACAATATGCCATGGGAGGGTACAAAAATACACCTTAAAGGTCAGATGTTATTAACCATTTGAACTAAGGAAAGAAATGAAAAATCAACTTCATGGTAAGGAATCTTTAGAATGCTTCAATCTGAACTTGAAACTTCCATTTATAAATGGTAGCTTTTCTCCTGTTGTCAAAAGATAAGCTTTTCTCCCCTCCCCCCATTATCCTATGGTCCAGATGCACTAGTTATGGTTCATCTCATTTCACAATAACACATACATCACATTGGTGCACATAATCAAGTGGGCACCTGCTTCACAAAGCCTGGCCAACAGCAGTCACTCAGCACCAACTAATGAAGGATCAAGCATGATTTGATGGAAAATGGAAAGTTAAAGTCATTAGACAGATAAGGGCAGAGAATTCAGATGGGGTGATTTTGACCAAGCCACTAAAGTGCCATTTGAGACAAACTTCTAGACTCTTTCCTTTCCCTGCCACAATCCTCTTTAAAAAAGTACATGGCAAGAAAATATATTGGTCATTCTCAAACTTGTTATTTCCCAAGACTTGCAGGCTGAAATTGTATTATTCCTGATTCACTTCAAAATAGAGCAAAAGGAAAGGATTTTTAGCTAATATTTTCAAGCAGAAATTGGTTCCCTTGGCCCTGGACTTAGATGAGTAAAAAGGAAGTAGTCTTTTGTCACAGCTGGTGGAAAGGTCTGGAGCGAACATGGCAAAGTGAAATTCACACGTTTGATAGGAGGGCTGGGCAAAGGAGGCAGTTGGAATAGTCACGTGTAGAGTTTAGAGTTATCAGTGTCTGAAAACTTTTCATCCTGTTTCTCTTAATATTCTTTCACTTTTTCTGTATCCTATCAACAAACATTTGGTTGAAAAATAAGACAGTTATACTTAGGGTTTATTTAGAAACTTATAATGTAAGCTCATTAAACTGCTACTAAGTATAAAATTCAGAGGTTTGAGTGACTATTTTCAAGGGACAGTGTTAAGAGCCCTCTACCTTTTCCCACCATCCCTTCTGTACATTGTGCAGCTGGAATAAAGCACAGAGCCAGAAGCAGAAGTTCTGGTGTCTGAATCATCTTTGTAAATAGTCATTAGCTCTGCACTCCCCTGGCAGAGAATTCTCTCACCAGGACACCATATTGGATACTATAACTTGTTGGAATTTGCGAATCCTAACCACACAAGCGTGGCTGAAGTACTCATGTTGCAGTCAGATTGTTTTTGGATTTTTTGTAAGTATATTTAAGTGTAACTTTTATTTTTAAAAAAAAATTCCTCTTTTTATTTCTGGACAATGCATTACAAATGAACCTTTGCTTATTTGGTGCAACCCCTGGTTTATGTATCAGTTCAATAGTGTTGATTTTGTGAACTGAAGACTGTGTACATTGGGGAAAAATACTTTGGAAATGGGAGGGTATCAATTACATCATTTCTCCAACTTTCCCATGGCACTTAGACTATATCCATGCTCCTTAACCCAGCCTGCTGTGCTCTGCATGTGGTCCTGCCTGGGGCTTCAGCGTCATGTTTTACAACTATCCTCTTTGTTTCCTCTACTCCTGCTTTTCCCACCTCACTTTTCCCCTAGAGTTCTGACTCTTTTCTATCTTGTGGTCTTTATTGCCCCCTAGATCTTTCCATGGCTCTCTTTCTTGAACTTCAGATTAAACACTACCCCTAAAAGGCCTTCTCTCATCACTTTCTGTAGCTCTCTCTTGTGCCACTTTCTGTTATTGATTTTGTATTTGTCTTGGCCTGCCATCCCTTGGGAGAACATATGCTTCATGAGAACTGAGTCCTTATTCTTTGTCTTAGTTACTTCTCTTGCTGCTGAGACAAAATACCGACACCCAAAGATAAAGGAGGAAAAGTTTATTTAGCTCACAGCTTGTTTAAGTTTTAGTCCATGGTTGGCTGGCTCCAAGGCAGGATGGCATTGTAGAGAAGAAATAATTCATGGCAGGCAGAAAGAAGCAAGCAGCAAACAAGTGAAGTTGCAGGTCTCTTTCTGTCTCTTATATTCCATCTTAAGACAATAGAAATTTATTATATCACAGTACTGGAGGCCAGAAACCCACAGTTAAGATGTTTCCAAGGTAATTCCTCCTTTGAAACTCAGCAGAAAAATATGTTCCACACCTATCTTGTAGTTACTAATGGCTACTGTTAATCTCTAGCTCCATTGTCCTTTGTATCATTTCTATGTGCCTGTACATTATATAATGCTATTTTTGTGTCTGACCAAAGTTACTTTGACTAGTCATTAGATACAGCCATTTATGACAAACTTACTTTAACTGATCACATCTATACTCTATTTTCAAGTAAGGTCATGTTTACCAGGGGATAAGATCTCAACATATCTCTTCTGGCAGACACCATTTTAACCCATAATACATGGTAAAGGGAGCTTTTCAAATGTGATTAAGTTAAGAATCTGGAGGTGGAGAGATTAGCTTGGATTGCCCAGGTGTGCCCAATGTAATCCCTTGTAAGGACCTTTGTAAAAGGGCGATGTCAGGATCAGAGGCCACAGAAAAGATGGTCATCTGACCAGGAAGGGAGATACTGGAATGAGGAACTCCTGAGCCAAGAAATTCTAATAGTCCCAAAAGCTGCAAGAAGTAAGACACAGATTTTTTTTCCTTGAGCTTTAAGAAAGAATTATTTTTGGCACCTTACTTTTATTCCCTTAAGACTAGAACCTAGATCGGTCTCACTCAAAGAATTGTATTTTTCCTTATTGAGCCATGTTTTCCTCTCACTCACTTGTAGTCAGTGAGATGACCTCACTGGATTCAGGGCAGAAAGCCAGTTTTTCTACAAAAATCTAGCAAAAGTGTCACAGTTGCCATTTATCACCATACAAAATAAATAAGCATTGTTTACCTGGACATCTAAAGGGAGATGATGAAAGAGAGGACAAATAAACATCTTCCTGCTGCAGATGCTATTGTGATG
>RJWT010045260.1:0-11647 GCA_004365215.1 Cuniculus paca
TTTTCTTAGGGCTGCCTGTTTCTTAGTATAGAGCTTTGAGAACTGTATCTTTTCCATCCTCAAAGTTCTTCTTCCAGGCTTTTTGAAGTTTGCTTCCTGTACCAGAGAACTGTGAAATGTTATAACTGCATTAGAAGAAGTATTGTGTTTTTGATCTAGGAGGTTTCCACTAATGTGGTTTTGGCTCTAAGTAGGAGTAGGCCATGAGGGATGTGGCTCTAAGTTTCCAACCCAGACATACAGCCTCTGTAGTTTCAACAATATTCCATGGAAACAAGATGATCTACCACCTAAAGGAAGAGAGGTTTAAGGATTCAATTCATCTTCAGCTAGTTTTAAGTTAGAAATATCATAAGAGAAGGGCACAGTGGAGCAAAGGCACTTAGTTCATGTCAGCTTGGAAGCAGAGCAGGGAAAAATTGCAGAGAGGAAGGAGAGAGAAACCAGATATGATACCCAAGGATACACCTAGCTGACCCACTGAGACATACCCAAAAGTACACTTCAGCAGTCTTCTGTAGGGCTCACAAGCCAACCAAATTGACACACTAAATCTTAAGCACCACATACAGGTTTCAATTTCTCCCTTCACTCATCAGGCTATCACATGCTTTTATTATTGTTAATGCAATATAAATGTTAGCATTTTAATTTATTGCTATCCTCACTGATTGCATATGTTTTAAGATACATAATTTTCATCATAAAATATTACATAATATATGTGAAAAGAGAAAACAAGTAGATAGCTAGATGTATTATCTGAAGAATAGCACAGATGAAAGCCAGTATTTTCATAAATCTTATATTTCATGCATATTCTTACCTCCAGTAAAGAATAGAAGTGATAATCTTTCTATCAAAAATGCAGATTTCAGAAGAACTATGGTTTTGTGATCATTGAACCACAAAATAAAGTTTTCATTTCCCAGATTTTTTTCAGGCGTGATGACTTCCTGTGGAGAAAAAAAGCAAGAAGACCCCTTTATTACCAAGATCCTCATCAGTAATTGATGCCACTATGGGCAATCACAGCCTTTGCAACCAAGGACTTCTACAGACTTTGCTGAAGCTAACCCAGCTGATAAGAGTTGCCCATAGTCAATGATGCTACACCTTTCCTCATTCACCAAGAAAGAGACTTTTCCCTGTATTCCAAGATCCAGTGTCACTACTATTCCTTTTTTTTTTTTTTTTTTTTTTTTTTTTTTTGCGGCACCGGGGATTGAACTCATGACCTTGCGCTTGCCGGCAGGCACTTAGACCGCTGAGCTAGATCCCCAACCCTGTTTTTGAGACAGGGTTTCACTATGCCATTCAGGCTGGCCTTGAGCTCACTTTGTAGCCCAGGCTGGTCTTGAACTCACAATGATCCACCTGTCTCAGCCTCCCGAGTGCTGGGATTACAGGCGTGAGCCACCACGCCCGGCTACCGTCCCCTTCTTACTACAAGTCATATTACCACGTTTTCCAAGAGTTGGATCTGCAGCTTTGCCTTCCCCAGAGCTGAATGTACTGGTATACCCTCAGCCCCAGGTGGAGACATTCATCATCTATCTGGACTCGGAGTTGGTAGCTTTGTGAATACCCTGAAATAAACAATGCCACACATATTTATAAATGATAAACTCGAATACCGGGAGCTGGCATTCTTGGGGATCGTGGGATCTGGTTCTGTACCTACTGCCACCACTCAGTTCACTCAACAAGTGATTTTATGTCAAAAGATAAAGATCTTTCTCATTTATCCCAGGCTGAAAGCTGGAAGAAGGTTCAGGTGCTTCAAATCTGCCATAAAGAACACAATGCAAGAAGAAACATGAAATATCAAGGAAATATAACACCAAAGGAACACAATAAATTCCCAGTATCTGACTTTAAAGAAATAGGTAAATACAAAGTATCTAGTAAATAATACAAAACAATTTTTAGAAAGTCTTAATGATCTTCTGGAGAAGGGAGATGCAACAAGAGACTAGGAAAATTCTGAAAAAAAATGAGCTCAGTAATATAAAATTCACACTCAAGAGGACTAAGGGAAGGAGGGAGTAAAGGAAGAAAGAGAGAGAGAATCAAACATATTATAGACCTAAAAAATATATGAATGAAATGAAAAATGTAAATGTAATGGATAGCTTCTATGGCAGACTAGATCAAACAGAAGAAACAATCAGTGAACTTATGAATATGCGAAGTGAAATTATCCAGTCAGAGAAGGAAAGAAAAAAAAGGAAGGAAGAAAGAAAGAGCCTCAAGGATTTATGGGATATCAAATAAACAAAAATACTCATGGAAATTCCAGAAAAGAGAGAAAAAAAGGACAAGAGCTTACTGAAAGAATTAATAGCAGGAAAGTATGCAAATCATGGAAGGGAACTTGACATATAGATCCATGAATGTGAAAAAACTTCAGAGGATTAGGATGTGGTGGCATATCGACATAACTATTACATAAATCTGTAATTCCAGAAATGTGGGGGACTGAAGCAGGAGGTTTGCAAATTTAACAACCTGAACAAATTAATGAATTAGTAAGATCCTGTCTCAAAGTGATAAAATAAGAATGGCTGGGAACGTAGCTCAGTGCAAAGAGTTCAATTCCAAGTACTCCATTAAAGGAAGGGTTTAATCCCAAGTACTCCAAGCGGAAAAAAAAAAAAAAAAAAGACTTCAAATAGGATGGATGTATAAGAAACTCTTGTAATACAGTGGTTTTCTCCTTAGATTCACGTTGGACTAAGAGTAGAAATGATGTAATGAAAGTACTGAAAGAAAAAAATTTGCCAAAGATTAATTTACCTGGAAGAAACATCCCTTAGTAGTGGAAAGATAAAATTTCTTTCCTAAAGATTAAAACTGATAAAGTTCATCACCAGTATACAGATGATACAAGAAATACTAGGGGATTTCCTCAAATTGAAACAAAAACATGACAAATGGCAATGTGAAAGAATAAGAAAGCATGCTCACTTCAAAGGTAAATAATATATGTAGAAAAGTACAGAAAAATGGTAATGGTGATGTGCAAACTACTTTTAACCCTAAAATAAAAACTAAAAGGCAAATATTGTTAGTAAACAACATAAAATGAAGTAAAGTCTTATAAGAACACAAGTATCTATATATGTTTGTGTGTGTGAGTGGAGTGGTAAAAATGTAGAGTTTTTATTTAATGGAAATTGCTATCAATTTGAAATGGATGACCATAACTACATAATGTTTTATCTAAGTGTTTTAGTTTCAAGAAGAAAACCCTGCCATAAATATAAGTGGGATAAAGAAAAAAGCATCAAAGCAAATCACTACACAGATCACAAAATATAAAATGAAGGCAGCAATAAATAAAAAAAGGTAAACAGACAGAAAGAGTTGACAATAATAAGTCCTCACTTATCAGAAATTACTTCAAATGTGAGTGGATTAAATGTACTGATCAAAAGGCATAGAGTAGCTTAATGGAAAAAAATATGCAAGATATGGTAACATGCTACCTGAGACAGACATGTTTAAGGGAACACACCCGAAAGAGAAGTGAGGGAAAAAGATATTCTATCCCAGTGGTAGTCAAAAGAAAGCAGAAAGGGACTGTAATTAGGCAATATTTTGACTTAGATTTAAAATTGAAAAGTTTGTGTAGACAAAGGTCATTCTATAATAATAGAAGGCTCATTTAAGCAAAAAAGATACAATTATAAATAACAATGTTTTATTCAACAATATATCACATATATATGACAGTGATCCCATGAGATTTTTAATGGAGCTGGAAAATTTCTATCCCTTGCTGACACTCAAGATGTTATGAGCTTATGCAACCCTACTCATGTTTTTAGTGATGCTAGTATAAAAAACAAACTTGCTGCACTATAAAATTGTAGCACATGCAGTTGTAGTCACCATTGTTGACAAAGATCACAAAAATCTATGCTACATGTTTATTTACTATTCTGCACTTTTTCAGTGTGTTTTCTTAGTTACAGAAAGGTTTACTGTAAACAGTTTGCCTTTCTACTCTAGAAGCAGACTCATACATTTTGTGTTTATCTGTATCCACCATGATGTTTCTCCCTTGGAGCCAGCTAAGTATGGACTGAATTCCTTGAAACCACGAGCTAAATGAAAACTCTCCTTTAATCAGTAGGGTCAGGTATTGTGTCCTGCAATGGGAAAGTTAATGCATATTTCTGTTCTCAAATGGAGCAATAGGGGCATATAAATGAATCAGACCAATATAAAACCAAAGCCCAGCAGGATAAACATTAAATCCTATAGCTCCATGAATACATGGTCATTATATGTAACCATGAATGTACCATGTACCCAGAATACATGGTCATTATATGTGAGCTCCAAAAGGCTTGGACAGCCCCCATCCTAGGCCTTGCTACTTGCCATGTGCAGGACTTTTCCTTGGGCTGGATGTGTTCCTTGCTTGCATCTTTTTTTTCAACAAATATTCCATGTTGCTGTCATCTTCAACTAGCTGGAGTGTCCACTGCAGCTTTGACTTTACTCTCACAGCTTTAACATCATGAGAGAGTAGAGACTAGCAGAGACTGAGACATTGTCACCACACATTGTCTGGTCTCCTAGCTCTAATTCTCATGACTGTGTAAAACTTCCATGACCCAGTAACTCTTGTAGTCTGGCTGTCTACAAAACTAGAAGGATGATGCTAAAGACTCCTGCCAACTTTAGCAATAACTTGTCCCCCTTGGATCACTGCTGCAGTGGCCTCTGACTACTTGGATGTCTGAGCTCTAAGAAACCCTTTCCCACATGGCCCTGAATAACCAAGGAAATCTGAGGCTCTCTGGTCAAAGAAATCTCTTTCAAATGCCTTTACAGTTTTATACCCTTTAGTCTGCAATGGGTGGGATCTTGGTGTCTGGTTAATTCCTAAAATACCCTCAAGGCATTTCCTATTGTCCCCATCCAAAGTACAGGTTGGTCTCTTTTTAACAGCAATAATCTCTTCAACAACCACACTATTCAAGGTCCTATCTTTGCACACATTTCTTTTTGACCAAACTCTTAAAAGTTTTAAAACTCTTTTTCTCTGCTTTTTGCTCCTGTTTCTCACTGTAGATCTAGCTAAAAGCAATTAGCAGTACCTACAACACAGCCTAAATGTTGGAATGCCTTAAAATTTCTGAAGCCAAATAAATTACTCTATCCCCTTTCAATTCAGCCACACACAAAGTTTTAGAGCAGGCAAATAAATTCTTTTCAAGAATGCAAAATGAATGACTTTGAGTAAAATTCACATTCTATCTGAAAACTTGTAAGTCTGGTCTTCATTCTCTGCATTACTATCAGCATTCTGATCTTCAGAGCTATAACCAGAGTCTCCCATCAATTTTTGCTTATAGCATTATATGGGTGTTTACATCTCCAAACTTTCCCAATCTTTTCCTGCAAACCAATTTCAAAAGCTTTTGAACAATGTGTTCAGGTATAATAATAGCAACAATTACATTCTTCACACCAATTTCTGTACTAGCCATTTTTCTATTGCTAGCAAAGTGTTACACATTGTTTAAAGAAGAAATGGTTTATATTGGCTCAAAGTTTCAGAGGTTTTAGCTTATTTTCATCTGGATCTAGTTCAGATGTAAAACGGCTGCTGTCTATAAGCTGCCAGAAGAAGAAACTGAAAGAGCTAGAGAGAGAGAGACAGAGAGAGACAGAGAAATTGAGAGAGAAACAGAGAAATTGACAGAGAGAAATTGTGAGAAAAATTGAGAAAGAGACAGAGGCAGAGAGAGAGAAAAATTGAGACAGAAACTGAGAGACAGAAATTGAGACACAAGCTGAGAGAGAGAAATTGAGATAAATTGAGAGAGAGAGACAGAGACAGAGAGAGACACAGAGACAGACAGTGAGAGCCCTAGAGATAAGAATATGGTATTCCAGGTTATGCCCTCAATATCCTGCCTCCTTCTTCAATCAGGCCAAACCTGTAACAGTACATTCAACAATGAACTCATCAATAAATTACTCAGTTGATGAATTTATTGCTCCTGTGATCAAATTATTTCCAAAAGCTACACCTCTGAACACACAATACATTGCAGGGGTGTTAAGATCTAAACAAAATCAGTTTCCCATTGGTACAACTCATACAGAAAAATCAGATATATGTTCAATTTTATAAAAATGAGCTGTTTCTTTAACATTTTAAGAAGGTGATCGATTCATTTGTTTTGATAAGTAAATTCATTTGACAAATACAATCAACTACATATATTACATTATTACATTTGCAATTGTCTCATTTGGGACAATGACTTTTTTGAATCCTTCAGGCAAAAACTTGGTAATTTTCAATAACTTCTTCTTTCCATGCTTTTCTTGCCATTTCTTTTTCAAGATTCACTTAGGCTCTTTCCTCAAAAATATCCATTTCAGTTTTAAAAAATGAAATTTTGATGCAAAAAATCTCAAATCTGGGCATAAGTCATGCTCATAGATGTTGCTGGGCTTTCACTAATCTAGGCCTCTACACTGGAATTAAGCGTGGAGTTTTACTATAAATATAAAGACCTACGGAGGGACTCACTGTATTGTGGTGTGACAAAATAAAACAGAAATCATTTGCGTAAGGCAAACTCAGACTGGCCTAATATTTGTGGTGTGTTCAACTCTGCAGTTTTGGCTAGCCTGGCCTCTGCACTCTGGATCACTCAGGTTGTTGGCAGAATTCAGTTCTTTACAGTTATAGGGTGAAGACCCTAATTCTTGCCAGCTGTTGGCTGAGGACCATTGTTAGCTACTCGGTATGCCCATGTTTCCTACCAGGTAAACTTCCCCAATTTAGCTGCTTACTTGACAACATCAAGAAGAGTTTTTAGAGCAAACCTATTAGCCAGATGGAGTCTTATGCAATGCAATTTTAGCAGCAAACTTGTTGTCGAAGCTCATTTGTCACATTCCATTGGTCAAAGCATAGCACAGACGCAACCCACAGTGCAAGAGTGGATCCTGAGAGATGTGAACTCCAGGAGGTGGTGATAACTGGCATGCATCCTACAGTCCTTCCATCACACATTTTAATCTACTACATGTATATGCACAAATATATTTTCACACACATATCCGGCATCTTATCACCTCATACTTACATATCTAATTGACAGAACTACACGATTTGTGTTTTTTATCTTCTACATGACAGCACATCTCCGTTCTCTTACAAATGGAATCCTAGTTGTCAGGGATAGAACTGCAATATTCTACATAAGATGTCACACCAGTATTATATCACTATTATTATTGAAATAGTTTTCATTTCTTATATATTCCCTACAGGTATTTATGTTTTGTGCTGTGTCCATAATCTCAGAACATGTAGCCAGGATATACACAAATCTTCTATTTTTCTTTCTTTCATGTAACCTTACTTCTTTAAACAATTCTATATGAATGTTAACTCTCATCCTTATGTTTGTGGTTCTCTGGTCATTTTGGTTTCAAGATATGAAAACTTCGGTAGACCCCTTATTCACAGGAATAATTTATCCTGAGTGTTACTGAAAGTGACAGCAGCTTGTCCTTGACATTTATAGTTGACTTTCTGTGGTTCATATATTCTTTACAGGAATTTGGAGGATATTCTAACTTTATGTCTCTTTTTTGGTATATATTCTTTTTGCCTGTGAACACAAAAGACGTTTACATTTTTAAATTCTAGTAATTTTAAAAAGACACATTTTTGTGTCCTGCAACAACAACATCAGATACAATGTTCTTTTTTCAATTTTTGTTTTAATTATTAAAAGAAACATGTAAGAAAAGTTTTCTTGAGTTATACCTTTTAGAACTTGCTCTTTTCCCTTGCTTGGTTTCTATCTTTAAGGAAACATATTCACACGTTTAACCATCTTACCCTATTTCTAATATAGCCCCTTTCCTCTTAAATATCACTTTGATCTCCTGATTATATTTTAACTTTTAAATTTTTCCTCCTTTTCACCTATATTGGTATTATTGATTTTATGTTAATTAGCTCTTGTATTCTTATTTTTCATTGTTAAAACTGTATTTGCCTTTTAATCATTTTTTAAATTTCTTTTACTTATTTTATTATTCTTAAACTATGGTGTTGTTTCACATCATATTATTTTCTGTGTGTCCTTTAGATTGCTTGAAAACATATGCTAGGTCTTTTATTATTTATACATGTATTTTTGCATATTTTCAGTGTCAATAAGAAACTTCTTGCTTCTAAATAAATTTTCCTTACAATTACTACTCATGAAATTTACTTTTAAATAGTTTGTTTGCTCATTTTTATGTAAATTCCATCTTGCTTATCATTGAGAAACAGGCTTGGGTTAGATCACTTTTCTAATTTTAATGAGCTCTCCTTTCTGTTATTTCTGTGAAATAATGAGATCAAGGCAACTTTCTTCATACTTCTTCCTTCTCTACTTTTCTTCCTGTGACCTGTGCCTTCTCCTATATTTGCCTCACATTGAATCTGACCACTTTTGGACTCACTCTCCACAGTCCTTTGTCAGTGAGGGCTGCTGTGTGGAAAGGGAACCAGATATAGAGTCATGGGTGCACGGAAGTTGGTGCTTTCTGCTCCCTTCTTGTGGAGTTTGTGAACTAAACCTCTTTTGAATAGGACAAACACTTCTCATGTCTGCTGCTGTCTCCAAATTGGCCCAAAATTCTGCTCATGTTTTTGAGGATCTCCTGTTTAACTTCAACCCCTTCCCCTTGCTTCCCTCTGCTTTCTCCCATATAGATGCCAATAATTTATATTTCTGTGGCAGGTCATGATTTTTCCCTATGTGTTTGTGCTTTGAAGTTTAGAGTTATACTTTATTATTTCGTTATTTTGTAAATGTTGTTTATAGATTTTTAAATTTTGCTATGTAATTTTAATTGCTCTATAATTATGTGTGCTTTCGGAATGATGTGAAGATTGCAGCTGCCACCTCTACTACCTTCTTTCCCAAGTCCTTTTATACTAGATTAAATTATTTTTATCTAATATTAACTTTCATTGTTTATCCCTTTATCCATTTTCTTTGTTGTTTTGATTTACCAAGTTTTTTTATTCTATATTTTAATCACATTTTCTATTAATTTTATCTTTCTTTTTCTATATTGGTTAATACAAAGTTTGTTAATACTTCTTATAAAAAATACTTCTTATAGCACACTAACTAATATGGCTGTCAAGGAACAAACTTATTTCTCTTAGGTTATCAATTATTTATGGGCCAACTAATTATTTGATTCTTTCATTCAATACATATTTACTTCTATCCCTAGAATGTATCTACCCACTGTACATAATCATTCTATGATCCACACATGTATCACAAGTACACAAGCACACAAACATAGAAACATGCATACAGAAACAGATCCTTGCAGCACATAACAATGTCTTGATCGAAGCAACTACATATATTATGGTACTCCTATGTGATCATAATGGAGCTGAAAAGTTTCTATTGCCTGCTAACATGATAGCCATTGTAGTGTTGTGGCACAGAGCATTATAGACATGCTTTGGTGTTGCTGCTGTAAACATACTTACTATACTCACAGTTGTAAAAAAGAAGAGCTCATACAATTAATGATCATAAATGGTGGTATTACCACTATATGTATTTATTACACTATATACTTAATCATTATTTTTTGAGACAGGGTTTCATCAAGTAGTTCAGGCTTGTCTTGAACTCACTCTGTAGCCCAGGCTGGCCTTGAACTTATGGTGATACTCCTGTCTCAGGCTCTTGAGTGCTGGGATTAGAGGTGTGCACCACCACACCTCCCTATAATTTATCATTATAAAAAGGTTTACCATAAAATTTCTGCTGCATTAGCTGGCAGCAGCCCATACATCTTGTTTATTGCATCAGTAAGCCAAGTCAAGACTGTCCTTCACCGCTAGATCTGTGTGAATGTACTACATAATGCTTGCACAATGAGGAAGCCACCTAAGGATGCATTTCTCAGAATTTCTGTTGATAAATGACATAAGACTTACATGTACACACAGATAATTTTTAAATTTTCTTCATAATATTTCTATTTTTCCATCATCCCTTCTCAAGTGAAATTTCTCAAACACCCAAACTACACCATCTTTTTCTAAAATATTTTGATTTTGACTTTTGAATATATTTTAATGCATTGATGTACTGATTAAAATTTCCTTTGTTACATGAACTCACTGCTACAAGACAGTTAATTTAGTGCTTTTGTATCTAAGATTATCTGTTATATTCCATTTAGATACACATAAAGACATAATATGTGTTCATGGTTTTCTATACGTGCAAATATATTCTCTCCCTGGCCATCACATATTGGTTTGAATCTCCTTTTAGTAAGGTGGAATTTTGCCACTGCCTTTTACTTTTCCGTGTTTTATACATGAAGTCAGATATCAGTGTAATACTTTTTCTTTGAAGAAGACATGTTTCTTTAATCTGGAGGATTGGATTTTTTAAGCAGCGTGAGACCTATTTGTAACTTTTCACATCCATTATATTTAGACTTAAGTGAATCCTTTAAATTTACCGAAGATAATTCCTCTACTCCTAGGCATTTTCCTGTGTTAATTATAGAATTCTTTGTTTATTTTAAAAAATTATAGTATTATTTATATATACGTGTCCTTTTTCTTTCAAGAACTTCAAGTATTTATACTTATCTGTGTCTCAAAATTTATTGATATATATCATCTTGTAATTTTGCTGTTAGGAAATATTAATTTCATATGATTTTTAAGGCCAATAATACAGATTCAAAATATGATCATTTTTGCTTTTTATTATCCTTCTGAAATCTTAGTTGAAAATTTATGGTTTTAGTTCCATCATAATAATTCTCATAACTTTCCTGTATTTTTTTCTGGGTCCATTGAATTCACTGGCTCTATGATGGTTAAGTCTGTGTTTCAGCTTGGGTGGGTCAAAATGCCTAACTATCTGACCAGAAACTACTCTGGATTTTTCCCAAATGTTTCTGAGTGAAATGGCCATGTGACTTAGTAGACTGAGTAAAGCAGATTACCCTTCATACTGTCTGTTGGAGTCAGCCAGTAAACTGAAGTCCTGAATAGAATACAGAAGGGTCATCCCCTGAGCAGGAGGGAGTTCTACCCATCTGAAGTCCTTTGGACTTGAGCCACTCAAAGTATCTCCCTAGGTCTTCAGTCTACTGACCCGACCATTGTATTCCTGTATCCAACTCCTTGAAATAGATCTCTTGTCACCTACACATCCATCTATTGCTTTTATTTCCCAGAAGGACCCTGAAAAATATAGTTTGCTCTAGTCTTTTTTCTCCTGTGCCTCCATTGAGTCCTCTTAAGCGATTGTCATTTTGCTTTGATGATTCACTGAATTCACCTCTGCTTGACAAGCTCTCCAGATGGCATCTCCTGAGCTGTGATGGAAAAGCATAGGCCCTCTGCTAGTCTGAGAGGGTACAATGGACAGGCTGATAAGACCAGGTGAGGCCCTATGTTGCACTCATTCCCATTTTCTTTTCCTCACTCCATCTTAAAAGATCTAGCCCCATTAGGATTTTCTTAGTTTTTCAGTAGTATTTGCTAAGATTCAGGTGGCACCAGCAGATTCTTTGCACGAAGTTCGCATATTTCTGTGGTACA
>RJWT010045261.1:0-11652 GCA_004365215.1 Cuniculus paca
GTTCAGATGACATTACTTTGGCTACTCCAGTGTTTGATCCAAGGAAAAAGTTTTTCAAGGTTTTGGTTAAAGTAAAACTTCTTAATATATAATACACACATATTTTTATGATTGTTACCTGTACACCAAAAACTTGGAAAGAGACCACGAGGTTGATGGGAGAGGGAAAGAGACTGAGGAAACTATTACTGAATTGTTAGCACTTAATTTCCTCTACAAAATGAAATCCCATTTGACTTGAGACCCCTTAACTTCCTAAAATTCAATAGTGTATGTAACATCCGTTTAAAAATGCAAGAGAGGAACTATCAGTGTTTCCTACCTCCTCTAGTAAGTTCAAATCACTATTATCACTAACTAAATTGCTGCAGAAATAAGGATATTCACCAACAGATCTGGAAGGAGCAACTTTCTTATTAGGAAATTAATTTTTAACTAAATATTTTTCTTTCATGCAGGTCCCTCTTTTAAACATGTGCTCAATACACAACAGGATATTATTTGAACTTTAAAAAGAAAGAAAATTAATTCTGCAATTTGTAGGCACGTGGATGGAAATGAAGAACACTGTTAAGTGAATTTAGCCACGTATTAAAACAAGTGTTGTATGTTCTCACTTACATGTGGAATCTAAAACCATCACACTCTCAGAAGCAGAAAATAGAATGAGGTTAACAAAGGGTAGTTGATAGGAGGAATAGGTGATGACCAAAACGCACAGAGCCTTAGTTAAAGAAGAGGAATAAATCTGGGGATTTTGCTTACTTGTTTTTCCTGGGTTTTTGTTTTGTTTTGTTCAAACCAGATTGCACAGCATGATGACTATAGTTAATAATAACATACTGTTCTTTCTAAAATCACTGTAAGAATAAATTTCAAATGTTCTCATTACAAAAAGTTGATAAGTTTTTGAAATGATAGATATGTTAATTGATTTGATGTGCTTGCCCCATGTTGTAGCCACAAATCTTCGCATCACATTTTATCCAACAAATACAGGCAACTGAAATCTATCAATTTACAATATTAATAAACAAATAATGAACTTGTGCTTTGGCCTATTATTTTCAACGTAAAAATCAATTTTTATTTATCTGCTTCCATACGTTGTATATAGAATTTGAGACCACAGTTTAAAACTACAAAAAATTCTAGGGACTGGAGATTTAGCTAAGTGGCTTAAGCACCTGCCTGGCAAGTGGAAGGCTGTGAGTTCAAACCCTGGCAACAACAACAAAAAAAACTACAAAAATTCTAAACAACATAGTAACAAAGTCAACTTTTGGTAGTGATGTTTGAAATTAGTTTAAGTTTTAAAATTATAAGTAATAAATTACCTGAAATAATGACAGTAAAAGAGGAAACAAATACACACACAAAGAAGTTTTAATTTTTGTCTTCCAAATTTCCAAGTGATATACATGCCACAGATCAGTTTATTTCTGATTATGCCAGTAATTTTTTTCACATTGAATTTTTTGGAGATGAATGGGCATTTGAAATGGACATTTTTTTTCTATTAGCTTCAAAAACTGGAGGAAAAACTGAAGCAGAAAACCAACCAAATGGCTTATACAGATTTTTTGCAGGTCAAAATACACTAAAAAGGGATTATGTATGTACAACAGGAAAAAATTATATACATACATATAATATATATTATAATATATATTATATATATTCATATATGTAAATATATACCTCATGCCTCAAGAATTAATTAGATGTTTTTAAATTTTTCCTCAAAGGTGATTCCCTCATTTTAAAATGAGAAAGTTAAGCCCAGGAACACCTAAATCATGACAGACCTGGGTTCTGTAACCTCTCTGTCTTCATTTGCCAACCTAATCTCTGAGACTTAGTCTGGAACACTTGCTGACCAAAACATATGATGAACTATTCCAGAACTTATTCAAAAGAAAATAACAAAACTTATCAAGCTGAGAAATTGTTTTTAGCACACCAAAGTAAAATCTTGCAAACATTTGATTAAACAACAGTCACTGCAGGTAAGTGTAGTAATCACGCTTTGATCAGGAAATCTTGTTCTGGTAAGATATGTGAGAAGAGATACACAGCAATAAGCATTCATTTGGCCTAAGGTAACTGTGTGGAAAAGGTTTACCTACCTCTAGTCTTGATAGCAGCATAAATTTAATATAGATTTCTCCTTCTGTAGATAATCCATTTATTGTAGTTTCTTTGTCTCTGTTCCTCCAAGTTTTTGCTCTAAGAAGAAATTCATCATGCCCAGAGAAAATTTGTCATCAAAATGATGCATACTTGGAAAGTGTGAACAAGACTTGGCATTTTTTTTTCCTTCAAAATTAGTCATTCTAGAAAACCTAGTTCATTAAAACATGCCTAAATATCAAAGGATTTGTTGCACGAAGAAACTTTTTAGATTCGTGAGGAAATCATGGTAGAAAATAATTACAGTTTAAATCAAGAGAAGGACTATAAAGGATTAGCCATAGTGCTGCAAACCAAAGAAGATAACTAAATAAATTATCAGTAAAAACAACTCACAAGCAAGTTTTTACTTTAATGGAAATTCCAGAGACAATGGCATACGAAATTATATTCTTGATTAAAGTGACAGTCTCTCTACATGTCAAAATAAAAATTTTGCCATTAAGCATTCTACAGAAAGTAGCAATATATTGTTTTAATATAAGAACTGTATTAGATTTTTCAACCACAATTTAAGGAGAATCACAAAAATTAAGAAGTTGTCATATTCACTTTAAAACTATGCTGCTCAACAATTGTCAGATTCCCTAATTTACCTTTGTTCTTGAATGATCAAGCATTTAATCTTGCCTGACTTCCTTCAATAAAATCATTGAAAAAATTATACCAATTTCCAAGAAGTTTTTCCCTTGTGGCATTAGGAACTGAACACGGAGCCTCGTGCACGCTCTGCCACTAAGCAGTAGCCCCAGCCCTTTTCATGTCTGAGACCGGCTCTTGCAAAAACTGCAAACACTGACCTTAGACATGAGGTCCTTCTGCCTCAGCCTCCCAAGTAGCTGGGATTAAAAGTATGTACCACCATACATGACCGAAGAACTACGCTTTAGGAATGTAAAATTTGGGTGTCAAATCTTAGGCAGAACATGTGCTTCCGTACACAACTAGAAATCTATTATCAAAGGAGTAGAATCAATCCTCTGCAGCAGCACTTACCCTTTCTCCAAGTCCAGAGCAAGGACTCCTTATACTCTTTATAAAGTCACTGAAAAGACAGGTTCAGAATAATGCATAAATGCAGGCCTCTTTTGTGGAACAGGCCTGCTTTTCTTTAAAGGAGACATCAACTTTAGAATTAGATTAAAATTTGAATTTGGAATTTGAATATAAAAAATCAGAGTTTTTTCTTTATTTAATGTACATCTTAATCAAATTTTAGGGAGATATTGCTGGAATATCACCTATGATTTTAACTTATAAAACAACGTAAAATCTAAAGATATTTCTGGCACAACTAGTTTGTGATTTCTACAGTTCTTGTATTTGTATGAGACTTTACACTTTTTAAAGTGCTTTTATGTAGATAAATTCCTCTGCTGAACACACATTTTATGAGTTAAAAAGATAGCCCTTTAACTCTTCATTTTGCTGGTCAAGGAATTGTGACTTGGAAAAGCAAAAGAAATTTATTCATGAGTCATAAATAGCCATGTCAAGCTTAAAATCAAAATAATATTAATATGAGAAGAATTTACAACCTTTTATGTACCCATGATCTAGTCTGCACAATAAAGTCACAGTTAAGTCAGTTATTGCTAGTTATTTTTACCATTCTGCATAGTCCTAATATTGTGTGTGGGTGGGTGGATAGATACATAGATAGATTATTAGATTTGTTAAAGTCACATGTGCTAAGCAATTGGGATATGGGAAAATTCTTACACATCTTTAATAACTGGTTGCCTCTCAGTAATACACTGAACTAAATCCAATTATTCAAAGCCTTCTAAATTTTAAAATAAATAATTCAAACATCAACAATTTCTAGGAACTATTTAAGCTACCCTGCATTACTTCTGTGTTAATATTTCCTTTTTAAAAATTTGACCTAAAGCATTCCTAAAACTGTACATGTCTGGCTACACAGGTGTATGCACACACACTCCTTGCAATATTCATCACAATTTGCAGCCTTGCCTTTTGGCTTTCCAGATGGCCCACTGGTTCTCTTCAAACTGAGCTCCAAGACTCCTCTTTTCTAATAGCTGGCTGCCAGCAGGAGCTGACTGTGGCAGCTGTTGCTCTGTAGTCAACTGCAACGTCCCTGGGTAGGGTGTGTTTCAGGACAGTCTTCAAAGGCCTCCTCTGCCTGCCTTACTCAGTCATGACAGTCCTAGTTTATCTATGCATTGCATAAGTAATTGAAAATATCATCATCATCAAAGGAAAATGATTTGAAATGAAAGCAATTATGCTAGGTAAGACCTATGGTCTTGGGTTTTTGTTTCCTGTTTGTTGTTGTTTGTTGTTTGTTTGTTTTGGTGGAGGGGAGATGTCTGACGGCAGCAACTAAACTTTCAGGAGAATTTTGCTATCAAGGCAAATTGTTTCTTTCTAATTATTCTTCCACTCATTTATTCAATGATTTTAATAAATAATTTATAATATATGACTTCAACTAAGTGGTTGGGAATATAGTGGATTTGGAAGGATTCAGTGGATGGAAGGAAAGAAGAAAGGGAGGAAGGGCAGGAGGAATAGAAGGGCGAATACCAGTCATCATCTTCAAGGAATATCAGTTGAGACTTCCAGCTACATAACTACAAAAACATGCTGTGTTCCCTGAGGCTCTGTGCTTCTGTACCCGCTGGCCTCTTGCCTTCAAAACCCGTCACCTGATACCATGCCACTCCCTCTTCCTGCCTGCTTAGTGGGCTCCATCCTCATTCTGATATCCAGAGCTGCTACTGGAAACCTCCCCTAAACCCACAGCCAACCACAGTTGTGGCTCTTCTTTGTGCCATGCACTTCCATCTGTCATCATATTCAATTTTAATTATTTTATATTATACTTATTCTATGTTTCATTGTAGCTATATTTAAGACACATTTAAAGTAACATTATATTTTAAATATACATACATTATATGAAATATGTTATCTATTAGTCATACTTAGTTCTATTTAATAAATATATTGCTTTCCTCTTGTGTTCATCTTTTATTGTACGTGTTTTTCATGTTTTCATTATTTACTATGTCTCCGGAACACATTATTATCCCTGCCATTTTAGGAGGTCCCAATAAATATTCCTGAATAAAGAAATGAATTAGAAAGAGAGAAGACAAAATGATGTAAACTCTTAATGGTTACAAATACAAGTTTCAGTCAAACTGCTGCTTTCCTCCACCATGTCCTTTGCCATGATGTTTGTGCATTTGAGCCTACTGACCATGGACAAAACTCAGTGAAACTTTTAACTAAAATAAACCTCTCCTTTAATTTATAAGTACCAAATATTTCACTGTCCTAGTGATGGTAAGCTGACTAAAACAGGAAATTGCTACTAGGAGTAGAGTCATTGCTGTGACTATACCTGACCACTTGGTTTAGACGCCTTTGGAACTGGTTTGTAAGAGGAGTTTGAGATCGTTTGAAGATGCCAGCTATTGAAGGCTTACGATGCTCTAAGTAGAAATTTTTGAAAGATTCTGGTGAGAACTCAGATGACCAGAATACTGATAGAAAATCAGAAACTAATGACTAGGCTCATGAGATTTCAGATGAGAATGAGAACTGTATTTAAAGTTGAAACAGAGGCTATGGATGTTTCATTCTGACAAAGAATTTGCCTACACTTTGCCCAAGTCCTCAGACTTTGAATGTGACTGAATTTAAAGATGGCAGACTAATTAATGTGGCAAAGGAAATTTGAAGGCAGCCCAATATTCAGACTGTGGTATAGGCATTGTTGGTTGCTTTCAGTCAGATGTACAGTAAGAATCCTGACCAAAATGCAGCATAGGATAATTTGAAAAATTCTGTTGGTGACCAGAAAAGAAGCATCTGTAAAGTTGAGGTCAAGGAGAACTCGATTGCTGAAAGATTAGCATTAAAAAGAAGTTATATATTTTGCATCAGGACAACAGTAAAGACAGCTCGAAGGCATCCCAAAAATTAAGATTTCACCCATCACAGGTTCAAAGGTGTAAAAGTGCAAATGTTTTATTTATTTGGCAATTTCCTACAGAAATTCTATACAAGTCTCTGAGAGGAAGATTTTTGAAAGCTGGCTAAGAAAAAGAATGCTACATGTGAGGAAGAAAAGCCATGAAATTCAACAAAAAGCTAGGTCCTTCTCTAGAAGTCATCCAAGTTCTCAAATAGTACTGAGGGTTCTTCCCCAGGTAAGGAGAACTGTGAGAAATTTACCCACCTAAGCCACACAAACAAGAAAACTTAGAAACACCTCAGGGTTCAATTCCCAGTGCTGCAGTGGACAAAAAAAAATAATAATAATAATAATTAATGACATTCCTGACCACAAGAATCAGAATAAGGAAGAGGACTTGGTAAGTAACTAGAAGTAGAAGAGCTTCTACACCTACAATTACCAGTATTAACAGTTACAGCAACAGTTTTCCAGGACTGACCAAGGTGAAAAGGGGCAAGAGAGCAACAGGACTCCGTTGTAAGGATCACGTGAACCCAAGTGATCACTTTCCTTCGCTTGTTCAGTCAATTATATTATGAATCACATGCTTTTTCTTTTTTAACCTTCTCACAATGAGAAAACATCTGTCTATATATAATAATTATAGACTTCATATTTTAATTTTTTCTTTGTATTATTTATAAACTAAATTCTTTTAACCTATTGGATTGGAAAATGGGCGGCCAAATATAATCGACTATGATGTACTCACATCTTATTTTCGTTTGCAATGGCTCCAGTTTATGTTGCTGTCCAGAAGCAATTAATAGCAATTAATTAGCTGAGCGTGGTGGTGTATACCCATAATCCCAACACTCGGAGGCTGAGGCAGAAGGATCCCAAGTTTGACCCCAGCCTAGACAGCTTACCAACTTAGTGAGACCCTGTCTCAAATTTTAAACTAAACTAAAATAAAATGGCTGGGAGTGTAGTTCAGTGTAAAGACCTAGGGTTCAATTTCCAGTGCTGCAGTGGGGGAAAAAAAAATCAATGACATAGTTACCTACCCATAATACTCCTTTCTAAATGTGTCCCAAAATGGCAAGGGCAAGACGTGCTGTTTTTCCCCGGCTGGTGGTTTTAGTGCTGCTTTCCATCTGGCAAATGTCATGTGTGGAAGACGTTACATCACCACATTGGCACTACTGACCACTCTCAAAACTACCTGATGTTGGTGCCTTTTTATAACCTCTCTGTACTTCTCAAATTCAGTTCTAGTGTCAGTTTTACTTAGCACCATCTTCTTCGTGTCTTTCATTCTTCAAGAGTTTATTTCTTTCGGCTTTCTATTTTCTTTACTGTCTGTTTTTCTGTGTTTATTGTAATGTGTGCCTTCTATTTGTGGTTTCCTTTCTCCCCACGTTCAATTTGTCTGTCATCTTTTAAATGACTATTTTTAAGTAAATGATAGCATTTCACAACCATCTTCTGGTAGAATAAGCAATGTCTGATACCTAACCTTTCATTCTACCTCAAATATAGTATACTGAGCTTTAGTCTGATAGGTTAAAGTTCCTAGTGCCTTTTTTTCTTTTACTAGTTCATGTTTATGATATATAACATGTCTGAAATACGGTGGTCTGCTAATAAATGTTTTCCAAGGTTTGGAGACCAGGGATGGCTTGCTGATTTCTATGGTGTAAATACCCCCATTGTGGACAATTCAAGCAGCCGACATAACCTATATCAGTTTGCAAAATTGGTAAAAATTTGACAATTTGTCTGTGATGAGCCAAAGTTCTAAAGAACAAATTACATAGAAAATAATTATTTGGGGTCCGAGGATGTAGTTCAGTAGTAAAGCAATGGCATAGCATCTGTGAAGCCCTCAATTCCATCTCCAGTACTGCAAAAACTTACAAGTAACAAGTAAATAAACATTTTAATTATTGAAATTTTGTTCTACCTTAAAAGGGAAATAAGCTTATAGCTGAAAAGTAGTATGTAAGAATCTATTTGGCAACTGAAAGTTTTAATGGGAGTTATTTTGGATATACAAACAAGCCAATGAGGTGAGCTTGGCTCTATTCTCCTGTCTACCCCACAAAGAATAATCTCAACCCCATTATTATGCAAGAGTAGAATTCCAGCATCCATGACTGCCACTCTAATGCAAACCCATGGGCTCAAGAAAACTTTCATGAGTTGGAACTGAGCCTCAGGGCAGAAAACAAAGTAAGTTCAACACACTCAGAGCCGAAGATCAATTCACTAACTATCCTTTGGTTTTCAATGGAAATTATAAAGATTGACTTTACTGAGTCCTAAGAAAGTGTAGACAGCCTGAAGGTTACATTTGGGATCGGTGATTTTTCACAGAGCTAAGCATTATTCCTATTCAAAGCCAATTTGTATCCTTGTTTAGTTCCAGTAACTTAATGTAAAACAGAAACTAAAGTGGATAAAGTCCTTTGAAGAATAAATAGTTTAAGTACCACTCACATCTATTCAAATACTTTCATCAACAAGAGATTTTACACTAGCTAGAGATACCCAGTAAAGGGCTAAATAAATGTTTTCTAGACAACGTTCTGTAGCTGACACATTGTCTCCAAACCTGAAAATTATGATTTGAGGAAAAAACCTAAAGGCTGACAATTTACTGACCTCAATTTGTTAGAAAAATCACAGCTGTCTTCTGACATTTCAGTCACAAACTGTATGCTATTGTTTTTTTTTAATCTTGATGTTAAAATGTGGTATATATACTCCATAGAAAACTGTTTAGCCTAAACAATAAAAGAGAAAGCTTTGCCATTTGTGACAACATGAACATTATGGAGGACATTATGTAAATGAAACAAACCAGGCACAGAAAGACAAATTCCACATGACCTCCCACATGTGGAATCTAAAATCGTTGAACTAATAGATGTAGAGACATTGTGATCACCAGACACTGATGAGGGCAAAATGATAAAAAATTTCTCTGTTCTGTTTTGTTTTGTTTTGTTCTCTTTAAAATAAAAAAAATTTTAAAAATTAACTCTGTTCTGTTTTGTTTTGTTCTCTTTAAAATAAAAAAAATATTTTTTTTAAATTTCAAGTAGTTGGTAGAATAAATTCAAAAGACCTATTGCATAACATCATGAGTATATTAATAACAGGTATTGTACACTTGAAAATCACTTAGAGTAGATTTTAAGTGTTCTTGCTCCAAAATAAGTGTGTATCATAACACATACGTTAATTAGATCAACTTAGCCTTTCACAAAATGTACTTCAAAGCATCATGTCAAATATGATAAATATATACAATTCTATCAATTTAAAAATAAATTAATAGAAATTTTAAAAAGTAAAAACCCTTTTGCTAAAATACATTAAAAAAAGATACTAGGTTAAAAATAAAATAGAACTTGATTATAGACATATGTTGATAAATCATTTTTAGAAATAGCTCATAGTTATTAAGTTAAACACTATGTTAAAAACTCCATATGAATCGTTTGATCTACTTAGAATTCTAGCAGGTAGACACATGATACATATTATACAGATTTGGAGACTAAAACTTGGATCAGTTTCTTACACAAAGTCATACATCTAAAAAGTGACAAATCTGATTAGGAGTCCAAGCATGACCCAGAACACCCACATTTAGCCAAAGTGCTGCCCTGCCTGGAACCTTAAAATTACTTAATACCCTGGCCTACTCATCCCACTACTGCAAACCTATCTCCAAATAATGTCATAAGCAAACACAGTTATGGCAGGAAAATTAAAACAATGTAAAGTTTGGCAATTGTAGAATGTTAAATGACATGTTTATACAATAAAATATTTTATTCCAAGAACTCTGTTCAAAGAAGACACTATGAGATGAGAATGTCACTATATGACATCAAAGAACAAGGCAGATTATAAAATGGACTATATACTATTCATCATACAACCACACAGTCAGAAAGGGGAAAAAGCTAAATGAAAACACACCAATATATTATCTCTAATTTACTGAGTTGATAAGGATAGATATAATTTCTACTTTTCCTCCTGCTTGTTTCCATTTTTTGTGTCTTAGATGAACAAATATCATTTTTATAATAAGAGATGAATTATTTTAAATTTAACAAAAAAATTGGCTTATACTTAAATATCTATAAACACTGCACTTCTCAGTGCCACTTCCCGTGAAGGAAATTTTGGAAGTGTCACAGAGAAGTACTAGAATGATCACTGGAATAAATAACAAACTAACATTATCAAACAAGGGAATTAATTTTTGAATTCTAAACTACATAGAGATTGTCACTTTGGTATCATCCTGGTCAGGGAGAGTGTTATGGTTGATACATTGTGTCAACTTACGCAGTTTAAAAGTTTAACTGAGAGACTCAGCAGGGAACCAGGCTTCTTACTTTGTAAATATCCTCATCCTGTGCAAAGGAGGGCAAGGATATTTTGTGAGTGTTACACTCACCCTGAAGGGGGTGGCCAGTGTACATTTTAAGGGTAGAGAAGAGGCTTGTGTTCTCCTCTTTTGCTCTGGCTGCTGCCTTGAAGTGTTGCCCCAGTGCCATGCTTTGGAGCCAGCTGATTACGGACTGAAATCTCCAGAACTGTAAACTAAATAAACCTTTCCTTGCTTCACTTTGGTGTCAGGTGTCTGTTTCAGCAACGATGAAAAAGTAACCAAGACAGAATTTGGTACCAGAGGAGTGGGGTCGTTGCTGTGACCATGTGGTTCAAGAGCCTTTGGAAATGGCTTGTGGGAAGAGTTTGGAAAGGTTCAGAGATGTCACCTGAATGTATAGAGCTGGAACAGCTTAGGCTGTTCTGTAGGGGAGATTCTGGTCAGAGCTCAGGAGACCAGAAGGCTGATAGAGAGCCTGCTAGTAGAGACCAGGCTCAAGAGGTTTCTGCTGGGAAAGACTGCATTGGGTGTTGGACTCCAGTTGATGTATGTTATGGCTTGGCAGAAAGTTTGTCTACATTTTGCTCATGTCCAGAGACTTTGCCTGAGACTGAGATTAAGGATGGTGGAGTGATTAATCTGGCAAAAGAAATATCAAGGCAGTCGAATGTTGAGGCTGTGGCATGGCTATTGTTGGGGGCTTTTAGCCAGATTTGTATCGCAAATCAAGAGCACAGAGCCCAGCAGGGTGATTTGAAACGTGAGTTTGCCCAGAAAGGATGCTCCAATAAAGCTGAGACCTTGACTGCTGAGGAACAGAGAAACAGAAGAGATGGCCTAAAGGCTGTGCAAAAAGCAGCAAGTCTTGAACCTTTGCAGCTTCCAAACTGCAAAGGGGGAAGACTTTGCCTTGAGGAGAAAGCCTCACAGTACCATGTTCCAGAATGGCGGCAGAGGCCCTAAGAGGTTCCAGGATGGCGGCGGCATAGAGAATCTGTTCCTCGAAGTCGGGTTTGGGGTGCCCAGCGATCCAGGTGCTTGATCCTTACAGCCAAGAGAGAGGAAAGTCTGGCTACTGCTCCAGCTAGCAGCAGACCTCGGCATCATC
>RJWT010045262.1:0-11637 GCA_004365215.1 Cuniculus paca
AGGAGGGCAGCACCAGAGTGAAAGGGGTAAGGGACCAGATACAGCACCCAAGGTCACACCTCCAGACCCATCCAGACACACCCAGAAGTGTGCTCTGCCAGTTCCTCAGGCAGCTCCAAGACCAATCAAGTGAGACAGTCAAGTTTAACCACCACAAATCTACAAAAAAAGTACTAGAATTAACACATAACCTTAGCAAGATCATAAGATATAGAACCAATAAGCAAAGCTAGATTTTATTTTCTTAACTAATACAGAAAAACATGAAAAGTGGACATTTTTGTAGAGTAGTATGTTATGTTTCAATACATGTGTAATATGCAATACAATAAGTCCCCAACTTAAGAAAGTTCCATTCCAGGAGAATGTCTGTAAGTCAGATACATTAGAAAGTCAACAGAGTGAGTTTTATACAACTTTGACAACAACGTACAATGTATATTGCTTTACGCTTCCTAGAAGTCCTCTCCACACCACCACTGCTTTCCTCTTGCTTCCAGATAGCCTGGGCTGTGGTTGAGCACATTGTACACTACCACACTGTACATTAAACACAACTGTGGCAATGTCCAGCAGACACGAGCAACTGCCACGATTTGTTCGCACCTGTGAATGTTCATAACACAAGGTCCATTCATATCTATGAAAGTTTACAACTCAGATGTTTGAAAATCAGGGACTTACTGTATTTCAAGTAGGCAAAACATATCTGTCACCTCAAACATTTATTATTTCTTTATGTAGAAAACATTCAAAACATTTCTTCTAGCTTTTTGGAACACGTACTACATTATCATTATTCACAGTCACCCTACTGTGCAATGGTGCACTGAAACTAATTACTCCTTTCCATTGATCAGCTGCTCTTCATCCCTCCACAGCCCCTACTCTCCCCTGCATCAGACAACCTCTATTTTATACTCAAGGTTTACTACATGGGTCCCAAACCCTTGGGTACTGGGTCATGGTCTGTTAGGAACCAGGCCACACAGGAGGAGATGGCTGAGTGCCAGGGCCAGCAAGCAAAACTTCATTTGTTATTTACAGCCATGCCAGATCACTCAAATTATTGCCTGAATTCTGCCTTTTGCCAGATCAGCCACAGCATTAGATTCTCATAGGAGCATGAATCTTAACTGTGAACTACACATGCGAGACATCTAGGTTGTGTACCCTTTTTGAGAATCTAATGCCTGATGACTGAGGTAAATCTGAAGCAGTGATGCTAGTACTGGAATGTGGTTGCAAATACAGATTAATACTGGCAGAGAGGTTTGACTACATGGAGACCATAAGAAATCGATTGCTTGCAGATTTGTATCAAAACTCTTATCAGTAGGTGCCAAGTGACGATTTAGCTGCCTCTGGTGGTTGACTCTATAAAGACAAGTGAGTTGATGTATTTCAATTGCACAGCTGCATCTGAGGCAGGCTTTAAGTTAGAATCTGACATCTGTTTTAGTTTGTGTATGGCCTGCACATTATTTCCCAATTTTATCTATGCATGCCTTTTTCCTATGCTGAACACTTGTCTCAGTCACAGTTTTGGTGAGTCCACATGCTAACCCTAAGTAAAATGACTAAAAACACAAATGTCATTCAGAAGCTTCTTTGCAATGGGTGAAAGACTCAGTGATGAAGGAGCAGAAGACTCTAGGACTGACAACCAAAAGAAAGCTGTGTTCAAAACACAATTTCAAGAGATCTACTTAAATTGTGTGTTCTTTGCAAAAGGTGATTCTAAGCCTGCTTAGAATAATATGTGACACCCACCTATCTAACAAAGTCATGAAACTTTCAAAACTGCTTTGCCCCATGGAGACCAAGCCTCTGCATTAAAAGACAAGCATTTGCCATTTTCAAAAGCAAATAAAACTTCTAGAAGAAAGCATAAATTAGTATCTTTGTGACTTAGGTTAGGCAAAAATGTCCTAGATAAGATACTAAATATACAATCTACTTTAAACATTGATAATTGGATTTTCTCAAAACTAAAAACTACTCTATGAAGTACAAGACAAAAATGAACCATTGAATGGGGAAAAAAATTTGTAAAATACCTATCTGTTAAAGTACTTGTGCTCTGAACATATAAAAAAATCTTACTACTTAATAATAAACACCAAATAATCCAATAAATGGGCAGGGGATGGGGGACAGACCCTTCATGCAAGAAGAAATACACATGGCAAATAAATCTGTGGGGAAATAAATACATAAATAAATGCAGATGGCAAATAAATCTGAGGTATCAAGTTTCATTAGGAAAACACAAACCACCCTGAGATAGTAATTTACACTTATTGCAATAACTAAAATTCAATTTTAAACATAACTAAAAATAACAAGTTCTGACAGAGACACAAAGAAACAAACTTTCATACATCAGTGGTATGTATAAAGAGTGATACCACAGCTTTAGAAAATAGTTTGACCATTTCTTATAAGGTTATGATCCAGCAGTAATTTGTACCCTACATGCATACAATGAAAATATTTGTACATACAACACCATTGCACAAATATCTATAGGTGTTTATTTACTTGCCAAACCTGGAAAAGGTATTTATCCACTGCCCATTGCATAAATATATTGTGCTACTCCAAGAAAAAGGGTATTTCTCAACAACAAAAAGGATAAACTACTGATACATGAATGATTCTCAAAAATGTTATCCTAAGTGAAAGAAGCCAGACTCAAAAAGATGCATACTGTTTGATTCCATTTATATGACATTTTAGGAAAGCCAAAATAATAGTGACAGAAATCAGTTTCATACCCTGGGGGAAGTGGAGAGAACTGACTACAAAAGGCCATAAAGAAACTTTTGAGGATGATAGAATTATTCCATAACTTGTCCACGTTATATGACAGTGTATGTTTGTCAAAACTCACAAAAGAGTGAATCCTACTGTATGCAAATTATATTTCAAAAATCTGACTTTAAAAAAAGCTATCAAGAAAAGTTTCATAGCGGCTTATTATCCTATCCTTTTGAACACATACATATTTTCATATTCCCATAATAAAACACTTTATTTTTAAGTGCCTGATATAGGCAGTATTTATTATGTAACAGTTCTGAGACAAAATCAAACTCAAAACATATTACTGAAGCTTCTACATTAGTTGATTTCAGAAATGGTACAATTCAGACCTAATTTTCCAATACATTTTCTTATACGATCTTTGAGAAACTGTTCACTGCCATTATTTAACTCTGGAAAATATTGACTGGCTACATTAGAAAAACAACTTCGGTATAATTTTCCAGCACAATTAAAAGAGATGATGCACATGAACTATAATATGACAAATTGATGCCTCTTTTAAACACACATTTGCATTTAAACTGCTCAAACAATAAATTTATATTTTATATAAATTTAGAACATACTTCACAAACTCGTTTTAACATCTTTACATTCTAATGCTTCCTGCTTTCTTCTGCAATGAATAAAACACTTTAAAATGGATGCCAATATCATCCAAATGCTCTTTGATTTCTATTTATATTAGATCATTTATTTAGAATGTAAATATAAGAAAGTAATTCAAAACAAGTCACAGGCTGGGAGTAAACCTTTATAAACATGTTCTGATAAATGACTTACACTCAGAATATATAAAGAATTTTTGCCTGACTGAAGTCACATGAAGCAAGAAAATTCTAGCAGAAAGCTTTTGCTATATTATAAAGATTCTAGTTCCAATATCCTTTTTTATGCTACCCCAAGTGATTCTAATCTTACTATAGTGCTCATTTCAAAGCTTTTAAAAAGATAAAAACTAACAAATTTTACAGAAGTTGTTAAAACTCTAAGGCATCCTAAGCAATGGGAATAATTAAGGAAAAAATAATACAAAGTTTGTTGATTCCCATCTGTCCCCAACTTTCCACACTTAGGCAGTGGTTTATAACACAGGTGCTGCTTAATTATTACCTTTGCTTTTTAAAAACATTGATCTTACTGGTAAGTGGCAATTCTTAGGGCAAATCTGAGAAAGTACACACTGTTGCTTATGCGGATGCTTTTTGAAATTTTTTATTTTTATTAGTATATGTTTATAGTACATAATGATTGCATTCATTGTGGAGAACTAGTTTATGTATATAACACATTCCAATCCTTTTATTTTCCCCATTTTCCTCCACCAGCCCCATTTTTTTCAGCATCAGATTTGTTTATCTTATAAATCCTTATAAAGTTAATTATCATACTTGCAGATTAACAGCCAGACTAACAGACCAAAAAACATATGAAACATAGAAGACAATGAAATCAAAGTACTTTTAGATACATTGCTGCATTACAATGACTTTTTTCTCTCTTTCTTCCTATTGTTTGCCTTTTATTTTGCATTTTATTTACATATTGAATTTCTCAAATAAAAGAAACCATGTGATATTTAAGCTTGTGTGACTGACTTCACCTAACACTATGGTCTCAAGGTGCATTGTGCTTTATGAATTTACCAAAAAGTGCCCTCTTTTTTTTTAAGACGTTTCACACCGCTAGCTTTATCTTAGTGTAAAAATCATATAACTGTATTAGGATAAAATAGGATAATTTCATTAGGATAATGAAATCAAGCCCCTTCATAATGGGATTGAACAGTCATAATTGTACTGGCCTGCCTTACAGCACTGCAGGGCTGTGGTGGATGTGCTTTGAAATCCAACTCCACTGTTGCAAGACTTGTGTGATTTCCTAATGGAAAGTGGCACCTTTTTTCTAATAGGTGGGTATTTCTGTAATTTGTAGGCTTATAGGGGGTACTTTTTTTAACTCACACAAAGATACTGTCAATATTAGAAGTGACCCAAAGGACTATTACCCTTTCTTAAAGTCAATCTTAGAAAACCTATCCACATTAGGAATTCTATACTACAAATTTTTTCTCATTCTTTCAATATGTCATATACAGAATAGCTCTAAAAATAAAGAGGTAAAAATATCATTAATTTAGCATAGGTAAGCAAGCAATCAATTCCTTCATCTTGAAGTTATCACCAGATTTCCATGTAATCTATATTATCTTAATCATTAGGTAGCAAATAAACAAACATCTCTCTACATATGTGCAGGGTATGTCCCTTCAGGAAAGCCTGATATAATATTTTTCTATCTTCCTTAAGGATAGCTAGATTTTCATTGCTATCTCAGAGCTATGAAAAGCCAATCATCTTGTGTACACAGCAAAGCTATGTCTGAAAAATGTAGTGAAACAAGACTTTTTATAGAGAATTTGCACTCAGTTTTAACTGACAGTACATTTAGCTTAGGAATATCAGGTAAAAGTATCATAAATATAAGCCACCATGCTCATCTTGCCTTCAGTAACTATAACAATAATTTCTAGAATCTTTTCTTTCTCCAGCATCCATAAACAATTAGCATCTCTTTGTTAAACTCTAATTGCTCTTCCTACACAGCTGTGCCACAGTACCGCTCAAGAAAGAAGCCTCACTGTTAAGATAGTTATTAATAAAATAATGCCCTACCAAACTAAAAAGGGCCTGAGGAGTTCAGGAAAAGCAGGTTACCCCTACATCCTTTCAGAACACCATAGACCATCTCTTGAACGCTAAGTTTCTCTATCCCTTTCTCTTAACTATAAACCCCTAGTGGGAGGCACAAGAATGTAGAAGTAAAGAACATGGCCTCTCTTACAAAGAAGAAACAAACAAATAAAGGGACAAAACTTCCTTTTCTTGTCTATGACTTGTACTCTGAGTAACATTCTGGCTACTCTTAAGATTGTAATATGCAGAATATTAACTATCGTGGTTCTCTTAATTATTTTGTCAGGGAATTTTGTTTTATTTTTTTCATAGAAGTAGGAAGCATGCTTTTTGTATTTTCTTTGTTACTATGTACCTGCATTATATAAAGATAAAAATAAATAAGTAATTTTTAAAAGAACATGGCCTCTTGAACTACACTATATTCATTTTGAATTCCAGGTCTTCCACTGACAAAGCTGTGTGAATGGAGAATGTTACTCAACCTCTCTGTGCCTCAGTATCCTCATCCGTAAACTGGCACTTACAATAGGGGCTTATTGTTGTGTGAATTACATAGCTTAACAGCCTTAAAGAGCTTAAAAACATGCTTTGCTTATATTACATGTTCAATATGTTTAAACAAACACGACATGCTATTTTTATTCATTGCTATACACCTTCCCCTCGCCCAGTTAGTTTGTTAGTTTTCAAATTTTTAACTCACACTTGCTACCTGACTACATCCTCAGCAACAAGAGCAAAGCTGAAAACCAGCATTGAAGTCTATCAAACTATGCATTTGTGCTCTGGTAGCATTATGGCTAAAGCAACAGGAAAGACCATTTCTGGTAGTCGCAAAGTGCTGGAGATACTCATTGAATTACTCAAGTCACTTTTAAACCTTAGAGTCTTTCACCCTTCAAAGTGACACAATACAGGATGACAACATTCCTATCCCTTTCTACTTGAGAAACTCCAGAAGCTGTTTGTCCTAGAAATATCTTGACATGTTGGAAGTTTTCAGCTTCAGGAAATGAAATGTTCTACAGTGGAGGATTGAGATATTTGCAAATTTGACATGAAATTACTTCACATAGTGTAGAAGTACTCTTCAAGAAGAAAAACCTGATATGAAATATGCACAGATACAGCTTCTATATAGTTAACTTAAATGTGATTTCCATCTGTATGCATCCCACAGCAATACACTATGTGCGAAATCTAATAAACAGTATACTGGTTCCCACTGTGAACCAGTTAAGCTACATTTGCTTACTAGCAACTAACTGAGTCTCCGACCAACAGGGGGTTAACCAAAAACATACTGTGTTTTTCACAGAGAGGTTTACTCCTTACTTACCTTCTGCCATCCTCAGCATGTTGGCATTTCCATCCTCAAGCTTGTTGTGTAAGGGTTACAAGGTGACTGCCTCAACTCTAGATCATAAATTCACAGAGAATATTCCAAAGGAGGGAAGGTAAGGAGCCAACTCTTGCCATCTCTCCACTTATCTTTTCCAGAAGCACCACTCACCCCCACCCAGCACCCTTGAACTCATATTTCATTGGCCAGAACTGCATCACATGACCAGTTTTGGCTGCAAGAAAATATGAGAGAGCGTCCAGCAATCCCAACTTTTAGCATGGGAGGAAAAAAAATAGGGAAGAGAACGGTCACTGAGTAGATGACAACATCAGACCTGCTTATAAAGTCCTTTTCCTGATCTTCCATCTAGAAAACTTTTAATTACTCTTTAAGAAACAAAGCATCTGTCACCAGTAAATCTCTCACAACCCAATCCAAGCCAGTATTGAGTGTTCATTATTTTGTGAGTTGACAGCACTTTGTGGAAGTGTACACAAATATGTCCCGTTTTGCATTTTTATTATCATTGATACTAGTCTCCCCACTACAAAGTTAACTTCTAGAATGGAAAACATGTGTCTTAACCACTATATTCCTAATGTCTATTGGCAGTATATGTGTTTTTGGTTAACCCCCTGTTGGTCGGAGACTCAGTTGCTAGTAAGCACATGTAGCTTAACTGGTTCACAGTGGGAACCAGTATATTGTTTATTGGATTTCGCACATAGTGTATTATTGTGGGATGCATATAGATGGAAATCACATGTAAGTTAAATATATAGAAGCTGTATCTATGCATATTTCATATCAGACCAAATTATTTAAACTATGATAATGAAACTATTCCTAAATGATCACACGTATATCATGCTATAATAGGCATCACACACACGCATACCAAAAAAACCTCCAAAGGAAATAAAAGTAGCATGCGCAGGACGCTGCCGGACAGGGGACATCCAGAGCCAAGCCTTTCCCTGTGAGTCAGCACCATCAAGGACTGCAGGGAGAGAGAATAAGCACCGCCCCGCCAGAACCAAGCCTTTCCACAGGCTGCTGCTGGCAGGGGAACAGCCAGATCCCTGCTCCTTCTGACTCGTGGGCTGGCAAACATGAAGTTCCAATTCCCCTCCCCCAAGCGACTGACTGATCCAGAGAAACACAGGCTCTGATGATAGCTCTCAAGGTGAAATGCAATTGGATGCCTGTGGTGCTCTGATGTTTCACTGACCTTGCAGGTCTAGGGCCAGTGGTCTGATCATCTGCTCAGAAGATAGCAGTACGCAGCGTGGCAACTAGGAAGATCTCCATCCGAGAGTGGTAGCCATTGTTGATTCCCTATAGTCTTGTTTTGAAGTCCTACAATGTTCATTGTTTTGTTGGGTTGGGTTTTATTCTCTTTTGCTTTGTTTGATTATGTTATATTCCATGGCATGAGCAGCTATGTCAAAGATAATAAGATATATATGGTAACCATTTTAAATTTACTATTGTCTTGTTTTGAAGTCCTTTATTGTATCCATTGTTTTGTTTTTACTGTTTCTATTCTATTCTGTTCTGCTTGATTTTTACTATGTCTGAAGGTATCTGCAGCTATTTTGAAGACAGCAAAAGGCATTATGGTAGCTATTGTTGATTTTAAAGTCCTGTATCACTTACTCTGGTTTGTTCTGATTGGTTTTACTGTTCTATTTTTCTTGGTTTTATCCTCTCTAAAATTAAAAAAAAAAAAAAATATATATATATATATATATATAATTAAGGGGAAATTGTTTATATTGATGGTCACTCAGGTAACCAAAGTCACTTTTTTTCAACCAATGTTTCAGTGTTTTGGAGGAGGTTTATTAAGCACTTCCAGAGCCATAAAAGCAATGACCAACCCGGTAATACAGAGTCTAGTGTTTCTTCCTGGTCTAGGAAAAGAAATACAAAAGCCCAGAATATCTTGTCCTACCAGAGAGCACAGAAGCTATCAAAGAGTACCTGGATAGGGCTGGGCGTGGTGGCTCACGCCTGTAATCCCAGCACTCAGGAGGCTGAGACAGGCGGATCGTTGTGAGTTCGAGACCAGCCTGGGCTACAAAGTGAGCTCAAGGCCAGCCTGAACGGCATAGTGAGACCCTGTCTCAAAAACAGGGCTGTGGATCTAGCTCAGCGATCTAAGCGCCTGCCTGGCAAGTGCAAGGTCGTGAGTTCAATCCCCAGTGCCACAAAAAAAAAAAAAAAAGAGTACCTGGAAAATGTTGAAAGAATTTAGGATCCTATGCAAAGAGACCCAGATGGTCAACCACCTACTGTGTCCTCACATGGTTGTTTTCCTGTGTGCATGCATCCCTGGTATCTCTTCTTTGTACAAATTTTCTCTTCCTATAAAGACATCAATAACTGCATTTTAACTTAAGTACCTCTTTCAAGAGCCTATCTCCAAATACAGTCACATTCATGGATCTTAGGACTGCAACACATGCAGGTGGTGGGGGACACAATTCAGATAGGACAGCTGCCATCCTAAGTAATCCAACATCATGACTTATCCTGGAAATTTGTCAGACTAGGCGAACTCCCTCTAAAAACCAAAAACAAATCAGGGATTAGGTCGTTGGTAGGGGCACTTCATTTCAATTTACTCTCAACAGATTCTAAGTATCAAAAAAAAAAATTCAACCAGGTCTAAAAGACAAACATTTTTTATGGAAATAGATTAGGGCATCCAGTTTCCTATCCAGGCCCAATGAACCTGTCATAGCTCGAATAATCAATATCTTTCTGACTGCTTGAGGCACCTTCTCCCATGCAGAGAAATGGATGTGTGCATAGAAAACATGTATTTACCTCCACGCAAGGATGCAAAGAGTCAACATGAACCCCTCTGTGTACCATCTGCATTAACAGGGAGAGACACAGGAAGCTTCCTGCCATGAGCAGCAACAGAACTTACCCTCTAACATCCAACAATGCCCTAAATGGCCTCCACACATGTACTCTCTGCCTGAACTCCTTGCCAATCTCTTGTTCAAGGGTTCAGCAGAAGCGAGCAGGGCATTCTGTTCACAGGTGGTTTGGTTTGCCTAATTCCAAGTTTTCTAGGCACCTAAACAAATCTCAGCAGTCTTTCCTCTCTTACTCCTCCTTTTCCCATCAGTCTGCCAATGAGATACAAAATTGTGGTTGCTTAATTGGGCATTGTTTTGCTACCTTAAATGAGACTATTTCCAGGGACTTCTGCCTCCACCATTTATTGGAGCTTGTTTTACTCCAAGGTCTCATCTAATCAAACAGATTGGCTAAGCCAGCATCACTGTGGGCTCAAAACCAGACCACAGAAGCCTGTCAGACCCTCATGCACTGTGCTTTACCTTTTCATATCAGCCAAAATGTGGGAAATTTTTCTTTTCTAATACTGCTGTGCACACATTTGTTTTTATGTAAGGACTTGTGTATATCGTTGATGTAGAATTATACCTGTACCAATTCCAACATGTCTCTCATTGTCACTTACTGATACAAAAGAATCCTTGGTCCTTAATATATCAGACTGACATAACAAGTTACACAACTCTTCATCAAATGACCCCCAGTATTCCTGCAACCATAATCTTCTATCACTCTGAATTCCTGGGTTCCCCAAAATTTGCAGTCCCACAGAACCCTACCAAATAATACCTTGGAAAAGCCAACATACAAGGCCACTGAAAAGGGACTAAAGCAGAGTTTTTACTAAAAAATGAAAATACCTAAAATTTGCAGTATTAGAACGAGCGACAGCTTCTGTGGCATTGACAGAGGGAGCAAGGCAGAGGTTGTGCAGGAAGCACTGGGAGTGAGGAGTGTGGGAACCCTCCCCGGGCAGCAGAAGGTATCCTCGTCCCCAGATTCCCCAACTATGCTCTGTTTTATAGCACTTGTCTCCTTGGAAATGAAACGCCTATGTTTTGATTATGACTTCTGTCAGGAAAAAGGGAAGAAACCAAGAAACTGTTATCAACACTTCTTTCTCAGTGGATATGGGAAAAGCATGGAAAGAATCTTTGTGCCAGACAAACTTGGCTTCTAATCAGGAGTTTTTTACCTGCTATCTTCATAGATTTGGACAAATTACATAACTTTGTTGAACCTCTATGCTCTTTTGTGTAAGATAAGAATAATTCCATGAAAAGGTGATTTAGAGGATTAATCGATGTGCTCTGGGTACCTGCCACATGGTTTAGCTCAATAAATGCTTTTCTTTACACAAAGCTCCTGAGAGCCAAGATAAATATGAAATCATTGACCACAATATCTCTCTCATCATCTAATAACAGGAAGTGAGAAATAATAGATAAAATATATTAAATTATGTCAGATAAGGGACTTTGCATTTAATCCTCCCTTCTGCCACATTCCAGTGGAAGATTTTCATTTCAATTGTGGCTATCACAAAAGCTCAGGGGAAAAATGATCACATGGAGGCTTTTATAGGTAAATGGATGCAACTTGAGACCATACTCATAAGTGAAATAAACCAAACACACATGTGTAAACACTGCATTGCCTCCCTAGTATAAGAAACTGAAAGACTCAATAAGATACAAAATTCCTGATAAGTATGGAGAAATGGTTCTGAAATCCAATGGTGCTTTTATTCTTGGATTTGATTGGTTTAAGACGCTTTCCTACTATTTGAAAGCAATAAGTGAGAAAATAGGAACAGCTCTTTTGAAAAATGAGACACTATAGTAGCCATTGCTCATTTCTTGTTATCCAACTTGAAGACCTGTA
>RJWT010045264.1:0-11650 GCA_004365215.1 Cuniculus paca
GGCAACTCTGCAGGGGCCTCCCAAGCGTGAAGCACCCTTTTAACTCGAGGACACACGACGGAAATGCTATGACCTCATCAAATGGGCCGCACGACAAAGAACTGCGCTGGATTACTGACGACTGGCCTGTTTCCAGGTGCTGGGACACGAACGCAAGACAGGCCTGGGGGCCTGGGAGCAGCGGCCAGTGTGGAGAAGAGCCTGAGGGCGCCACCCGACCAGGGCCTGTGGGCCTCACAGCCCGCGCTCCCGCCTGGCCCAGGGCCAGGACGACCTAGAAAACGTTTCCTTCGGCTCCTCCTATGGAGGTTGTGCGGCTGCTAACTGGTTTTCCACCAAAGGAAGCTGTCAGTGAGGGCCGCAGGTTAGCTGGACACTGCAGTGTTCCCTCTAAAACCAAAGCCTGCTTGCCTTTCTCTGATTTTAGCTGCCATCAGGAAACAAGCACGCTGCTCCTTCCAACAACCCAGTGTGGCATCTTATCCCAGGGCGATCACGAGAGCCCCACCACAGCTCCACACACAGGGAAGCCAGCACTTAATCTGCCCTCCTGCCCCACAGGCAAAGGGGCAGACTCCAAGCCGCCAAGAGTTAAAAATAAACTCACCTGGAGTCAAGCCAAGTCCTCACAAACAGTGCCTTCAAAGGCTCAAAGGCGATGAGCTAAGGCAGCAGGTCAGCTATTCTAACGGGTGGGAACCTGCTTCCTTTTTGTGCTGCTAAATTCCTTCAATCACTTGAGTTCAACCTCACAAAGGAACACTGACGGAAACGTGAGAAAAACACCTGCGCAGCACCCAAGAGCTGAGAGCCCTCGGATTATCTGCTCCAAGTCCCCGGTCCAGGTGCGGACCCGGGAGACGGTTGCACAGGGCGAGGTCCCGAGGGCCGATGGGCTCTGCTTGCTGGCAGAGCCACAGCTTTGTGCACCTCATTAACGATTCTCCAGCAAAGCCAGCCCCTCTTCCTCAGCTATCGGAGCCACCAAAGCCAGGGCTAACTCGGAGCAAAGAAACAGACCCCAAGCGCCACCTCAGCCCCCGGCTCCGCTGCCCTGTCTGAGGCACCTGTCGGACACGTGGACAAGTCATCTGTCTCCCCATGCAGGTAAGGACAGGACTGCACCTTTCCTCCTACACAGCACCAACGCGCCCAAGAACGGCCACTTCCGGGACAGTGCCCCCTTCCCCCGTTCCTTGCCCCCAGCAGCCGGGCACCTGCTCCAGGGCCCTCACCTCGCTGCCCACTCCTGGGCCGCCCCAGCTGATGCGACAATGCGAGCAGGCGCCATGCCCAGGAAACCCAGGAGCCAAGGCTCCGCGTACAAGGTAACAACCCCCACTAAAAACCTGCAGGTTCGTTAATCAAAATAGTGGGAGCGCACACGTTCTTACTGATATTTAGGTACTTTAAGAATGAGCTGTTTCAAACTACAAATGCAGCGGTCAGAGCTTAGCAGTAAACGGATCATAGCACGGTGCATGAGACCCAGGCTCCTGCCAGATGAGCCCCGGGGCCCCACCTGCTCGTGTGTGGAGGGACACCCAGGACGGTGGACACACGACCGAGTAGGGCGCAAACAGGGCAACAGAGTCACAGTGTGGGGAGGGGGGTCCAGATGCCCCCTCAGCCCAGCGCACCCCTGAAGGTGCCACGGAGGGGAAGAGTCGGCTGTGTGCTGTGTGGGACAGAGACCTCTGAGCACAGTGCTGACTGGTGACCTGACGGCAGACAGCCCAGCCTCGCAGCGCCTCGAACATCCCCGAACACGTCCCTTCTTCCCACACCGCCCGGGCACGGAGGCCATCTCAGGTCGGGAGAGGGCACAGTGTGACACACGGTGGGGACTGGGAGTGGCCGAACCAAAGTGACACAGCGGCCAGGGAACCAGATGCAGACCAGGTGGAACGCCTCCCAGCTCGGCTGGGCAGAAGAGTGGAGGAGCCCCAAGAATACCTTGTCTTTGACGATGCTTTCTTGACAGGCTGTGCACTTCGGACTCGCGGAGCTGAGGGAGACACAGCGCACGTTAGAGCGGAGGGCTCTGTCCCCACAGGGCCACCCTCCGCCCAGTCGGGCTCACCTGGCTCTTGGGTGCCCTGGCAATCGGGTTTCAGTGGGGAGCTGAGGGCAGGGGAGGAGAAGAACTCCCCTCACACAGCAGTTTTCCCAAAGGAGCCACAGTCCACAGCTGAGTTCCACCCTTCGGGGGGCACAGGGCTGCTGCTGTGCATGGAGAGGCCGAGGCCACACGCAGCCTCCCTGCCCAGGGCCTCTGGTGGGAGGAGGCCGTGGGGTCTGGGTTCCCAGGAGGGGGCGGGTGCTGTGCCTGCCGCACACCTCGCTTTACCGCACCCCTCACCCTCTGCTACCCCACCCTCGGCAGGCAGGAACTTGTGGCCATGTAGGGGCCCAGGGTGAGAGCACCGAGGGGACCCAGGTGTGAACGGCCGGTTGGGAGGGGCAGCTGGGCAGCCCTGCCGGGCCCTGTGCCCTGAGGCTGGGAATCCGCACACAGCAGCTGCGGGACACCCAGCTGCTTTCATGGCCAGGGCTGCAGGCTGGTCTTGACCTCCCAGTCCCCCTGCCTCAGCCTCCCAAGTGCTGGGAAGACAGGTGTGCACACCAGGTGCGGCCGAGCCAGCGCTGTCTGTGCCTCTAACTCCGGCCTGCCCCGTGATGCCAGCATGGCAGCACTGCTGCGGTGCACACCTCGAGGCCCGCGGCTGGGGTGCTGGGGGGCAGGGGGCTGCCCAGCCACGTCCTGGCCACCGCCCCTCCCCAGCAGAGTCTCGCGCAGTTTAAGGACTTGTCCTATCCTTGGGCAGAACAGAGCAGCGGACAGGGTCACCGGGCCTCGTGGGCGAGGGACCCCGGGCACCTGGGCCTCCAGGCCAAGCTCTCAAGCCCCGCGCGTCCCAGACCAGCACCCACCTGAGCAGGGCGGCCATGCAGCTCTCGCAGAAGCGGTGCCCACACTCGGTCTGCTTCGGGCTGCACAGCACCAGGCGGCACTTCTCGCACTTGTACTTGTCCTCCACGGCCTTCACGAACTTCTCCTTGTAGCCGCCCTGCTCGGGGACAAACACCGAGCCCGCACCACGGTCGGCCTGCAGCTTCAGCGGCGGGTTGGCCTGCAGCGCGCTGGCCGAGTCCATCTTCTTGCCTGGCTCCATCTTAAGAGAGCGGGGTGCTGCTGAAGGGGAGAGAACCCAGTGGGCGAGGGCCACACCGTCCCGCAGCCACCCCTGAAGACGGGCGAGCCCTCAGCTTCGGACGGGGCGGGGCTCCCGGGCACCCAACCACGTGGGAAGGGCAGGTGGGCCCACGGGTCCTCTTTCGCCCTCCTTCACCCAATGCTGCCGTGAACGTCCTTCACGGAGCTGCACGCCTAGGGCTCTTTGAAACACAAAACACGTACTTGCCGTGCCCATCACTGCAAGCTCTGTGCACCACTGCAATACGGCGGCCAAGGCAACAGCCACCCTCAGCCAGTTTTGCCACGCTGGCCAAGCCTACAGCAGGACACAGCCTCCCACGCCAACAGCAGCACTTCCTTTGCTGCCCTGTCCCCTCAAGAGGCCCACGGACCTCGGGATCATCCTGACTCAGCTTTCTGCCCTGAGCCACTCTGCCCCTCCCACCTGCAAGTCCCACTTCGGGGACAGCAAGGACTCCAAAGACAACCACCGTGGACCCGGCTGGGGTAGCTCTGCTTCTAAGACCCAGAGGTCACATAGATGGGAACACAGGACACAAAGCCTGGGGTGGAGAGGAAATGACAAATATGTTCCATGCATGAATCTGCCGAAATAAGACCCACTGATCTGCACGACACCAGCTTAAAAAAACACAGCATTTGGGAAGGTTCCTGAGGAAACATTAGCTTCAGTGAGAATTCCAGACACACTGATAATGGTACGGAGTCAATGAACTCCTCACCTTCAACACTGGCTGGCACGTATCTCCAGCAGCCCTCCTGCGCTGGCGTGGCGCTGTACCCCAGCTTCCCCTCCCATTCCCGGGCACTGGGCCACATGCGTGCACTCTGGCCGTCAGGACCTGGGCGTGAGCAGTGCTGAGAGGGCCCTGCTCTGGGCTGGCCCTGGGGCTCCTGAGGGTGGCACCCACACTGATGCTGCCCGCCTGGGGTCAGCTGCACTGCATGGGGGGGGCAGCCACAAGGGATGAGGGACACGTGTGCCCTGGGCATGGGCCTTGGGGTGACTGCTGGGGTCTGGGGTCCTGCGCTGCCTCTGTACCACAGGATCCCAGCCGGGGTACCCATCTGCTGAATGGACTGAGGATGTTTCTTTTGAAACTCAATGCCTCGCTCAAAAACATTCCCTGTTCTTGCCGAAACTGTCTGGGCTTGCTACTTAAAAAAATATGAAGCCAGGCCAGGTGCTTGGAAAGCAGAGGCCTGAGAATCGCAAGTCTAAGCCCAGCAGTGGTGGTGCTCGCCTGTAATTCCAACACTGAAGTGGCTGAGGCAGGAGGATCACTGTGAGTTCAGGGCCAGTCTGGGCTCCATAGAGAGTTCAAGGCCAGCTCCAACTACATATCAAGGCCGCCAGGTGTCCTGACCCACAGGAAAGCCCGGGGCTGAGCCAGCCCCTCTGCTCCCCAACCCTGGCCTGACACTGCTCCTGTCACCTGCTTCTGGGGCTCAAGAAAAGCTCTTCGCAGCCAGGGCCGGGCACCCTATGCTGGCACAGAACATGGGGTGTCCAGGAGCTTGAGCTCTGGCCACACTGGGGGTGTCACCGAGGCAGAGCACCGCTGCAGCGAAGGGCAGGCCTGGTATGAAATCTGCTGATTCAAGAAAACTGGTTTTCAAGGTGACCCCAAGGGTCAGTGACTGCTCACAAACTCGCCTCGGAACCTTGTCTGTGCCCAGGCCAGGCAGGAAAGGACCAGGGCTTCCAGGCCACCCACCCCACCCCAGCACCCCTGTCCTCTCCGGCAGTCCCAGCTGCTCATGGCACCAGCCCTGTGCGTCTCTGCACAGTGCTCTGGGCGTGAGTGTTTAATCAAGAGCCTTTGAGGAGAGACGCTGGTTCTCGGGAGTGCGCTCCTATTTCAAATACAACTGAGCTCGCAATGAGTACCACATTCCCGTTCCGATCACCAGTATGTCACGTGCTACACAAACAAGAGTGCAGGGCTGGGGCTTTGTTTTAATAGAATGCTGAAGAGTGAGCAGGTGTGAAAGAGCCTCCAAGAACATAAATGAAAAATCTCGAAGCAGCTCTGTGTCCAAGGCTGGCCACCTGGAGTCTCCCACACCCCTGCCGGGTCCCTAAGACCCATCCCTGAGCCATGGGCTGTCCGGGAAGAGGGACAAGGCCCCACGACGCCAGGCAGCGCAGCAGGAAGCACGCGCGTCTTCTCCAACACACACAGCACTGCCCAGGCGGGGAGCACGTCCTCCCGAGCCCGGGACAGGCAAGGATGCCTCTGAGCGCTCTGGCAGCCAGCTCTCGGATGTTAGCGGGAGCAACAAGGTAAGGAAAAGAAAGAAAAGGGATGAGACAGGAAAAGAAGTCCAGCCATCCTTATTCACAGAGTGCAGGACCTCTACTTAGAAGACCCTAGTGATTGCACCAAAAGACTTTTATGGTTGACAAATTCGGTAAAGTAGCTGCTACGATTTGTTTATAGATGGCTCCCCCAATCCTCATGTAGTCACGGAAGTGGCTGAATCTGGCTTTTGTGGTTGACTCCTTGTCTAGTGCTGGGATTGGTGGTGTGAGTTCTGCACCCGCCCAGGGGTGGAGCCGACACGCAACGCAAGGTTGGAATGGGGGCGTGTTTTCCCTCTTTGGCGAGGTTCGCTCTTGCCGCTTGCAGCCACCATGAATGGCAGCACCTCAGCCATGCCACCCTGCCTTGGAGCCAGCTAAGCATGGAGTAAAAGCCCCAAAACTGTAAGCTAAATAAACCTCTCCTTCCTTCACTTTGGGCGTCAGGTATTTGTCCCAGCAACGTGAAAAAAGTAACCAAGACAGTAGCAGATTATAAAATCAACATTAGGGGACCAGGGGTATAGCTCAGTGGCACAGCGCCTGCCTAGCAAGTACGAGGAGCTGAGTTCGATTGCCGGTACCCCAAAACAAAAACAAACAAACAAAAAGCAACATTAAGGAACCAGTGTCTTTACTATACATCAATAACAGAGTAGGTAAGAAAGAAATCAGGAAGACAACTGCATTCACAATAGTGCACACACACACACACACACACCCTGGGAATCAATCCAATCAAAGAAGTGAAAGACCACTACAATGAAAACTTGGAAAACTGAAGAAAGAAACAAAAGACAACACCAGAAAATGGAAACATGCCCTGCTCAAGAATTGTCAGAGTTTATTAAAATGGCCAAATTACCACATAGTCCTCTTCAAAATACCAATGACATTCTTCACGGAACTACAGAAAACAGTCCTAAAATTCATATGGCGACACAAAAGACTCAGAATTGCCAAAGCAGGCCTCAGCAACAAGAGCAAGGCCAGAGGCAAAGCAGTAGCAGGTTTCAAATTATACTGCAAAGCCACAGTAACAAAAACAGCAGGGCACTGGCACAAAAATAGTCACACGGACCAGTGGGATGGAACAGAGGACACAGACCCACACCACCACGGCTACCCGATTCTAGACAAAGAAGCCAAAGATATACACTGGAAAGAAGACAGCTTCTCTAGGAAACTGCTGGAAAAGCCAAACAGCCGCTGGGAGAAGACTGACACTAGACCTCCATCCCTCCCCCTCACAGTTCAATTCAAAATGGACCAAACGCCTCGGTCTAAGACCTGAAACTTTGAAACCACTAAAAGAGGAAACACTTGAAGCCATAGACGCAGCAAAGACTTCCTGGACAGAACACTTGGACTCCAACGGCACAGGAAACACTAGCAGTGGGATGACAGCAAATTAGAAAGCGTCTGCACAGCGAGGGAAACAACTAACAGCAGAGCCAGGCACAGTGGTGGTGGCGACTCACGGCGCACGTGCCACTGAGGGCTGCCCACATCACTGAGTGCGCAGGAGTTCGCCACCACCGGGCCACAAAACAAGAGAAGCGCTCTGCCTGCCACTCTGCTGCAGAGGATTAGCATACAGGATATACGAAGAGCCCCGAACAGCAACACCAAAACATCAGATCGCCCAATCAGTAACAAAGAAGTGTGAATGGCAAAAAGTTATTTAAAAAAAAACAAAACTGTTCATCACCTCTAGCCATTAGAAAAATCGAAACGACACTGAGATTCCACCTCACTCTGGTCAAAATGGCCATCATCGTATCAAAAACAATAAACACTGTGAGGGTGTGGGGCCGAAAGCGCTCTGCTACACTGCTCTGGGAACAAAGTCAACGCAGCCACTGTGGAGATCAGGGAGGGAATTCCTCAAGGCACTAGAAACAGAATCCGCTGGGTCCAGCCCCGGCACTTCCCGTATACACTCACAAGACCGTGCCTCCTAGGGGGAGACCTGCACGCTCATGTTGCAGCACAAGTCACAGTCCCGAGGCACAGCACTGGCCCCAGTGTCCGTGGACAGTGAGCAGATAAAGGAAACGTGGTAAACACACGCTGTGGAGTACCATGCAGCCACAAAGGGGGACAAAATTTCATCGCCTGCAGGAAAATGGACCGATCCAGGTTATCGCATTGCGTGAAATAAGCTGGACTCAGAAAGGCAAATGTAAGACATTCTCCCTAGCATGTGGGACCCACAAGAGACGACAAGAAAGCAGACGGCCATACGGGAGGAGGAGCGTAAGGGCGGAAACCGGGCAGATGGGTGCGATGAGAACTGGGGGCGGCAGGGCCTGGGCCGTGTGAAGCTCCAAGGATGCAATCAATGGGCGTGTAACGGCTCTGGCCAATGCAACCCGCCGCCTGCGACCTGTACACACCGACAGAGGTGGGGCAAAGAACCTCCTGCGCCAAGGCGGGAGGGAGGGAGGGGGGTCTGGGAAGACCTGGCTTGGTGGGCAGGCTGCTGGACACCAGGTCCCGGCAGGAGAGTCCAGAGGTGGGGTGAGTGCTAGGGCTGGGGCGTGTGCCTCTGGCTGCCATCAGAGCTGCCACGTGAACATCGTCCATGGCGTGACCACAGCCCAGGTGGGGACACTCCAGTGCCACGCCCCGTCCTTTGCACCGCACAGGCAAACCCCTGCCCAGGCCCAGGACTGCAGTCAACACTGCACTGAGCAAGCCACCGCCAGGGGCCTGGGAGGGAGGAGGCCACCCCTGCCGATGGTCAGAGGGTGGGGCTAACAGGGGTCAGTCCAGGGGCAGCAACCCCTCGCTGCTTCGGGCTTCCCCAGCTGGACCGCGGTGAGAGCCCAGCTCAGCCGGGCGGGAGTGGCGCTGTGCAGACACTGCCGGCTGGAGCAGAGGTAGCTGGGAGGTGCAGGGGCGCCGGGCAGAGCTGGGGTTGCACAGGGCCCAGGGAGGAGCCAGAGCCTGCGCAGCCGGCTCTGCACAAGCCCAGGTGGGCAATTGGCCAGGTGTCCCCACCCCGGGCACAGCAGTCAAGGCCTGAGCCTTGCTTTCAGTGGGAGAGTTCACGGAGGTGACACGTGCTCTCTCTCTGTCATCTCCCCGTGAGGCATGCACACAGCTGTCCGTCTCCTGCTCAGGGCATGAGAAGGCTGATGAGGATGGGATGCTTCCTCCTGTCCAAGCCTTTCTTCGAAAAGCCCCTTCTTGGCAATTAAGCAAAAAATAAAAGGCATCCATGCTGGAAAGGGAGAAGTACAACCACTTCTACTTTCAGGCGACATGAGTGCACGGACAGGAAATCATAAGGAACTGACCCACGCCAGCTGAACGGGTAAGCTTGTTTAAGCAAGACGGCAAGACATAACAGTAATAAATAAAAATCAACAGTCAGTCTACACCGGCAATGGACAAATAAGAAAACGGTGCATCTGAATACCATCCAAAAGAGTAAAATATCCAGGAATGGACACAACAAAAGCAGCAGTGTCATCAGTCAGTGCTGAAAGCAACTATAAACCTAAATAAATGGAAAGAGGTGCTCTGTTCCTGGACTGGGAGCTGCCCTTCCAGGGGTCCCCAGGGGTTCCCCCAGCCAGGCCCAGGACTGACACACTTCCCCAAACCCCTGCCTCCGAGACTGGCTGACACTTGAGACCTGAGCTGTGACACTTCTGCAGGTGATGGGCTCCCCTCCGCAGGACGAGGGGTGGGGTGACTCATGGGCCCACCATGGGCTTCCGAGGACCCGGCCTGTACCTGCAGATAGGAGGGAGCTGCTGGTCATCAGCCAGGTCATTTGCAGTCAAAAGTCACTGTCATCTCCCACACGCAGAGGATTTCTAGAGTTACAGCGAGGAAATGAGGGTTACGACCAAACATACGCTTCACAGTATCGCAGTAAGAGGGACCACTCTGAAGACACAGACCCCGAAGAACTGGAAAAGGCATTTAAAAAACAGCCCCGCCCCATCCGCATTCACAGCAGCACGGCACCACAGCTGAAAGGCAGAGTCACCAAGGCGCCCAGTGTAACTGCGTGCGATCCACGCGCAGGAGGGACAAGACCCGCACTGCGAATGGCGCTGTGACTCGTGGGGCCGCATGGATGAGCTCTGAAAACATCAGACTAAGGTCGCCCGCGTCACGACTTCATTCGTACTAAAAGCTCCACAGAACATGGAAATCCACAGGCACCAAGCGGCTGTGGGTGTCAGGGGCCTCGGGCAGGGGTCGCGGTGACTGCCTGCTGGGCGTGGGCTTCGCTTTCCAGACGGACGTCACAGCTGCATGACGCAGCACACGCGCCAAGAACACCGAACCGTCCACGTTTAAATGGTTAAGTGTCTATTGTGTGGATTTCACCTCGATTTTTTAAAACTGTTGTTACAAAAACCTCCCCATCATCATTTCACCAGCAGTCCAAGACGGAATGAGTGCAATTTTACAAAATGACAAATTCCATACACTGGCAAGGACACAGAGAAGGGGACTGCACACACTGCTGGTGGGGATGGACATGGGGTGGGTGCCATGGGACCATCTTGCGTGTGGGTCCTCACCAAGCCACACAGACCCACAACGCCCTCCTCCACGCACCCCAGAGTGAATGAACAGAGAACGTTCGCTCACATAAACTCCCGGGCATGGACGTCCAGGGCAGCACCGCCCGTAAAAGCCAGAAGGCAGAGAAGCCAGATGTCCTTCCACTGGGGAGCAGAGAAATGAACCGAGGCAGACCTACGCAAGGGAACTCGTTCGGCCAATAAAAGGACCGGAGCATTGACGCACACGGCAACAGGTGACGAAACCTAAGAAGGTGCTTGGTGACGGGAGTGAGAACCAGACAGTCACCTCCTGGAGACTTCTGCGCACAGGAAATGCCCAGAACAGGCCAGCCAGGGCAGGGGGAGACTCTGCCACCCGGGGTGGGGTGGGGGTGATGCTTCCTCCAGGAGCAATGATGCTCTGGAATCAGACAGCAGTGACAGCCGCATGACATGAGCGTGTGAGAAACCACCAAAGTGTACACCTGCACGGTGTAAAGGATGAGTTTTACATTGTGACTTTTTATCTCAATTTTTAAAATGTAAAAAAAAAAAAAGAAAGAAAAGAAACCTGAGAGGCTGAGATCCCCAGGGCCTCCCCGGCCCCAGCCCAGGTCTCCCGCCTGGCGACGCCCTGTGTGTCCACTGTGCTGCTGGGAGCGTCCCCAAGGAAAGCTGGAGGCCGAGACGAGACTTCAGAGGTCTGTGAAGAATTAAGTTTTGGGGAAAATGTTTCAATGAAAAGCTGAGAAACCCTAGAGGACAGTGGCCATGGGCAGCAGGGGCTCCGGTGCCGGCTGCGCCGACGCCAGGCAGGGGCCCCGGATCCCCCGAGCACAGCTCCAGACTTGAATCACCACGTTCAAAGCCCTCCAAACCAAGACCACCGTGAGAAGAAACTCCTGAAATGGAAGCGTTCTCAGAGCTGCTCCCCACAGGGCACGGCGGGACCCCCAATTAGAGTTCTTCACCTAACCACCGACACCTCATTTCACTCGCTTGTACACAGGGACAGGAAGGTCTACCTTTGTCCTCAAATTTAGACCCATCAATTATAAATTAATGAATTCTATAATATTCATATTATTGTGCTGATGAAGAAAAGTGACACCATTCGAGCACATTAAAGATGGCCTCGAAGGCAACCTTTGGGGACTCGAGAGCTGCCGTCCACTAGCTGGTCTCAGGGAAGTGTGCAGTGGTGACGAGGCTGAGAATGAGCACAGCAGACAGCTCTGGGTGGCACGTCAGGTTGCTCGGGTGCCAGGAAGTCGAGGCTACACCCGCACCCAGAGGGGACGGAAGATCTGCGTCTGTGCAGGTGAAGAAAGCACGCAGTGCACAGGAAGTCACCGTGAGGGGTCCGGTGTGACTCACGGCGGCACACGGCCCAGTATGCTGGGGCTGCAGCCTGGGACTCTGAGTTCCAGAGCTCGGGGACGCGGTTTCCTCCGGGGGAATCGCTGCGGCTCCCTAGTTAATCGCTGCTCACTGTGTTTCTAGGCCTGAACTGTTGTATCTTGAGGCCTTATTTTACCCCAGTGAAAGACAGCTCTCGTTTTTCCAAGGAAGTGCATGGAGTTCAGCCTC
>RJWT010045265.1:0-11649 GCA_004365215.1 Cuniculus paca
AAGTGCTGAGCAGGACCAGCACCTTCACATCTGAGACACAGGTGCCAGGGGCACCCATGCCGCCCACCCTCTGTTGGCTCAACTGAGCAGTCAGAGAGCCCAAAGGAACCCAAAAGCAATGTTCTCATGTTCACACTGTGCTACTGGGCAGGATTTCAGGGGCTCCATCCCTTCCAAAGACAGGGCAACCAAACACAGATCATCTGAGTCAGCCCTGTTTTATGCCTGCCATTCCTGTGTAAGTATTGCTAGCACCCCCTTCACTCTCAGAAGTGTCCCTGTTGAATGATAAATGTAGGGTCTTCTTGCATTTAAACTACTACATGAAACCTCCTGAGACCCTTTCGGTAACACTTCCCACTACTCTGTTGGCTAATCTTCCTCTTTCACCCCAGGTGCACAGCGTAATGTCCATGTTGTTCTACACTCTGATCACAGTGTTTTTGATCGGCATCCAGGCAGAACCATATTCAGACAGCAATGTCCTATCAGGAGACACCGTCCCCCAAGCCCACTGGACTAAACTCCAGCACTCCCTTGACACAGCCCTCCGAAGAGCCCACAGTGCCCCTGCTGCACCAATAGCTGCCCGGGTGGCAGGGCAGACCCGCAACATCACCGTGGACCCCAGACTGTTTAAGAAACGGCGACTCCATTCACCCCGTGTGCTCTTCAGCACCCAGCCCCCACCCCTGTCTACAGACACTCAGAATCTGGACTTCGAGGTGGATGGTGCAGCTTCCGTCAACAGGACTCACAGGAGCAAGCGGTCATCCACCCACCCAGTCTTCCACATGGGAGAGTTCTCAGTGTGCGACAGTGTCAGCGTGTGGGTTGGGGATAAGACCATAGCCACAGACATCAAGGGCAAGGAGGTGACAGTGTTGGCAGAGGTAAACATTAACAACAATGTCTTCAAACAGTACTTTTTTGAGACCAAGTGCAGGGACCCCAGTCCTGTGGACAGCGGCTGCCGGGGCATCGACTCCAAGCACTGGAACTCATATTGTACCACGACCCACACCTTTGTCAAGGCACTGACCACAGATGACAAGCAGGCCGCCTGGCGCTTCATCCGGATAGACACGGCCTGCGTGTGTGTGCTCAGCAGGAAGGCTGCAAGAAGAGGCTGATCCTCCCGGAAGCTCCATACCCCACCTCCCCCTTCCACACTCCTGGGCCCCTCCCTACCTCAACCTGTAAATTATTTTAAATTATAAGGACTGCATGGTAATTTATAGTTTATACAGTTTTAAAAAATCATTATTTATTAAATTTTTGAAGCATCCTGTGTGCTGGGACTTGAGTCCTTTTTCTCAGTAAGATTACCTGTGAGTTTTAGCAATGTGTAGGCTGAATCGTCCTGCAACGCCTGACCCTCTCTGAGGCCCACCTGTAAGTACAGCTCCCGCCCCCGCCGTGCCACAGTACTGTGACTGCAGGGAAAGAAGGTTAACTGGTTGCAGATATTAGCCTAAGTGGGGCATGATTAGGAAGGGATGTCTGAGACCCGAGACTTTGTTCTACATTCCAGAGTCAAATCTACTTAATCCCTGGATTACCTGCCCCACGGCCTAGATCCGAGAGCCTTGATTACTTCACTCAGGGAAGTCAGTGGCCTCTCATCAGAAGAAAGATCACTGCTGCCCTGGACCTCAGAGAGGCCCAGGCTGGGTCCTGGGGGGACTAACTGTGTAGACAGGAGGAAGCCTGCACCGAAGCCCTGGGAGGCTGCTTGTTTTTAGGGGGAGATCTGCTGTCTGGAAGAGTTGTAACAAAATAATCTCACGGGGCCTGTCACGGTAGATCTGATTTCAGGTTGCGATTGCCTTAGTGCTGATGGCTGCTCCTCCACTTATCCCCCGTGGCTTTCTGCAGAAAGACTTCATTACCCCAGGAAAACATTAGGGCCTCTGGCACTCTTGCCACCCACGAACAGCCCCAGCAGCAACTTCCAGTGGCCCCAACATCAGCTCACAACCAGGGACTTGGCTTTTGAAAACATTTTTATTCCTAATGGGATGATTATAGGTGGCCAGAGATGGCTGGGGCTATAAGGCACCTGGTGTAGAGGGTCAGAGAAGAAAAGACAAAACTAAATGGAGTGAGAACTAACAAATAAGTCCAGGAAGATGCAGGGGAGAGCAGGAGGACACAATGGCTCTCTGCACCTCCTAATAGTCAAAGAAAAAGGGGAGGCAGAAAGAAGAACCAGACAGGTTATAGGCAAGGGCAGGGGAAGGCAGAGCAGAAGGGAGGTGTCCTCTCACCTTTACGAACACTCTGAGTAGCTTTGTGGTTTGATTTGGGTTGGGTTGGGTTGGGTTGGGTTGGGTTGGGTTTCTAAAGTGCTCAAGAACACTGAATGTCTCAAGGGCAGTTTAGAGAGAGATGAAAATGACAGACAGACAGACTGCAGGATCCACCCTGGAGCAGGGCTTGACCCAGCCTCACTCCAGCCACCTTCCCTTGCAACTTTCATTTCGTATTTTCCCTCAAGCCACAATCCATGTATCCCATTTGGAAATTTTACTCTCCCATCCATTGTCCCCTTTCTCCCCAAGGATAAAATGCCTACTCTGGGTTTAAGACAACAGGACCAACTTGTCCATGGGCTTAAAAAGCAATTGGTAGCATTCATTTCCTCTACAACTCTGACCGTCTTGACCCACTCCCAACCCAGTCCGAATAGGGCAATTTGAAAATGCAGAGAGCTTTGGCAGGAGAACCATTTGATTAGGGGAAAGCATGATGAAATGTGCCCTGTTTTTTCTATCAAAGCCACTACAATTGGAATAAAGATTTATGTTCAAGAAACACCAACCAGAACATTCTGTACTGAGATGCTTGGTCGGATAAAGGCCTCAGAAAAGGAGCCCTTCCACTGACCTGTGTCTGTGGGTTTTTGCAGGGTTTCAGTGCTGGGGGCTCAGCTGTCTGGGGCCTCTTCCACAGACATTATAGGGCTCTTTCTCTTATGGCTGGCTGGTCAAGCCTGCTGGGTCCTGGATAAGGAGAAAAAGAAGTGGGGAGAGAGGCATTCAGAAGCTCTCAGGCAGGACAATTTTGCTTGTGAGAAGTTACACCAGTAAAGGCAGAGCTATTCCCAGTGCTGCAAGACTCTTGGGACATCTGAAAAATGTCTTTGGCTCCTGCTCCTGCTTAGTCCTCCTTAGAGAACTTGCATCTAAACATCTAGAAAGGAAGAAGACAGGACACCTTGTTTCCATGTGTGTTGCTCTCATGCCTCGCTGATAAGAGAAGGCCCCCTCACCCTAGGAACACTGCCCACCTCCCTAAAGACAGAGCTCACGTCAGCCAACCCTCTGGAGTCCCAGCATGGGAGTCAGTGTTTCCACACAGCATCAGAGGGTATCAGTTTGGCCAAGTGTGGTCAGAGGGATCCCAAAACACCCTGTGCCCAGTGGTTTCCTCGACTTGGACCCCTGCCCCCCACATCCAGGGGGAGCTCAGGGTCTCAGACCCACCTAGCTTCTGGAGAAGCCGGCCAGGTCACCAGGCTCTAAGCCACTTGAGCACTTGAAAAAAACAGCCCCAAACCTCCTATTGCATTCTGCTGAGGAACAACAGTACCTTACTTTTCCTTCTCATACCTCACTGAGACTTTGCTGCCTGGGCTCCCTAAAAGACCAGAGATAGTGAACAACTTCCTTTGGCAACTTCCTCCACCAGCAGTAAGTCAAAGAGAAAATAGTGCTCCCACTCTTCCCCAACCCTCCCAGAAAGGCTCCTGTGTGCCTAGGTTAGAGGCAGTTTCTAGTTCAGGAGATGACAGCGGGATGAGGCCCTGGACTCTTGGTCACATTCCCATTCATTCCTGGCACCTTTCCTTCCCCAGCCAGCATGCCAGTCCCCCGACCCCAAAGCTGCTTTCCCACCTAGCAAGGAGCTACCACTGGGTACAGGTTTTCAGCAAATGTCAAAATAGCTGTGTGTTCCCCTAAAAATTCTCTGCACCTTAGGGGAGGATCTGGAGTAGAGGACAGAAGGCAGGATGTGTCTCCCCTGGGCCATGTATTCTCTGTTTCTGGAAGAATGGAGACAAACAAGGGAAGCAGAACAGAATGCAGGCACAGGCTCCCAGGAGCCCAGGGACCTGGACTCAGCATTGACCCCAAAGTCTTCCTTCCAAAGATCAGAACAGAGCAAAGGAAATCATTGGGTCACTCAGGGTCAAGGTCTTAGCCTACATTAGTGGTGAGGAAACAGCCCCATATGATGGTACAAACTGGGATGTCATCAGGAGAGCTGTGCGCTAGGCCCAGCTCCCCCATTCCTCACTGTGAAACTTTGGCAAGGCTTCGCTTCTCTTGGAGCCTTGTTCTTGCAGTTGTGGAATGAAAATAGTCATTCCTATGTCCAATGATTGTAAGCAAGCAGCAAACAGGGTACTTAAACCTAGTGAAGTCCTATGCAAGTATGAAGCAAAGTAATTTATTCCAAACTTAGCAATGCTAATATTGATTAATTTACAAGGTTGGTACTCACTAGATGTTTGTTTATTGGTGGATGTATAAATCAGGTAAGAGGCCTTGTGGTCAGTGGACACCATGTATCATGAATGCAAGGGAACCAGGATCAAGAGGGTAAGAGCAAGAATGGCAATTCTTCAGCTTCAGTTCTGGCCTGAATCCAGTCTCAGGGGAGACCATCTAGTTTCTAGAAATTCCACTGCAGTGATTATGAGCATGAACTTTGGAGTCATACAAGCAAGGCATTCCCACTTAGGCTGTGTCACCTTAAGCAAATTGCTCAAGTTAATTTCTTTGTGAAAAGCAAATAATTACAATGCTTTTCTCAGTGCTGAAAGATGATTAAATGTTATCTATATTTATAACTATATTATCTATATCTATATCTATATCTATATCTAATTATATCTGCCAAGCACTTAAGGAACATATAATAAATTTTAGTTTTGAAAAGCAAAGTTGTTTTGAGAAACCCTAAAAGAATTTTAGAATGGGGTGGAACAGCTTTCTACAGGCAAAGAGTTTCATGAGCAGGCAATTTCACAGCTACGTCATAGGCTCAGTGCAGTGACAACCAATAATGACATGCTAGTGGTCACTGAGAGCTTGCAGTGTGCCCATGTGGGCCTGAACACATTATGTACATTAGCTCCAAGCAATCCTTGGGGCTCTGAGACCAATTACGTGACCAGGAACCTGTGTTTTGCTTACATGCAGCACAGCCAGAACTGCTCCACAGTTCTCTGGGAAGTTTACTCCCCCAGCCTTTGGCAAGTATAAACTATTGGCACTGAGTGTTTCCACGTGTCAAGCACATAGGATATGTTTTGCTGCAATTCACTTGGGGCTTCAACTTGAAAAGCTCTGACCTTCTCAAAGTTCACCTGGGCTTGTGAAGATAGTTCAGGGAACTGAGACCAACAGTAAATTGGGAAGACTTTCCCACAACAGCAGTGCACAGGAGTTCTCCACACCAGGACAGCCCCCTAACATTAAGGATGTGTTACATCTGTGTCCCTTCAGCACTAAACCTAATGTGGCATGCAGCAGGCACTCAATCAGTGTCTCATGGCAGGTAAGGCAGAATTTAGTTCCCATTTCTCTCCATAGCCACCATTCCCACCCCCGTGTGCTGTGTCCTGTACCAACTTTGTGTAAATAAGTGAGTAAAGAAAGGCAAGGTCCTTCCTGAGGCCGTGGCATGGGAGGCATCTGTGTTCCTTTCAGAGGAACGTGTCATGGTAAGGAGCACATTCAGATTGCCAGGGTCAAGGCGGAGACTCACCACTAGCTAGGCTGAGTAGTGCTGGGCAAGTTACTTATCTCTCTGTACTTCAGTTTTCTTACAAACAAAATGAAGAAGACACTTACTTCATTTGCCACATTGTCTTAGAAGGCACTTAGTCCAGTGGTTGGCACACAAATTATTGTGTACATAATAAATGCAGACACAGCTATTTTTACACATATGCACAAATATAAGCACAATATACAAATACATATCTGTACAGAAAAGCTGTGTACGTGTGTGACCCCTGGGAGTAAGAAGCAGTCAGGAAGTATACATTCTACAATTGTCTCATTGACCTAAAAACATGGAGCAACACACAAATCAGTCATGGGGAGGTCACAGTCCAAATGATGACCATAGTAAAAAGAAGCAATCCAATAGAAAGAGTAATTCAGGGAAGGCTTTCTAAAGGTAACAACTTTTGAACTGTGATTGAAAAACAGAAGTTAAGTGAAATTATTGTCCTAGGCTAGGATATAGTCCAGAATTAGAAGCAAGGTAAAGTCCAAACTAGAGATTGTCCAGCCCTGGATAGGAGAGTGAGAAGAACTGTCTTTCTACTCTCTCACCTTTTTTCTGAGTTACCACAGGGAGAGGCAGTAACTTCTGCTAATTCAGACCTTGGGGAAGTTCAGAGAAATAACTGAAATCCTGTGGATGGACACAAAGTCCCCATATGGTTTCCGTAAAACCTTGTCAGTGTTCAGATAAAACTACCAAGAGCTGCTCAAGTAGCTTGTGGAAGACAAGGCCTCCTCCAGCCAGCTCATCTGGATTTCCTTGATCCCCAAAGCAAAAAGGAGGGAAAAGGCTCTCTAAGTAGGTGCTATGGTCTCCAGCTCTAGGGACAGACATGTGCTGGGGAATAGGTGGGTACCTAGGCCGCCATTCAGTGCCACAGCTAGCACAGTCTTGGGTTTGGCAGCCTCTCCCCCTTTATCTCACCCCCACCGTTCCTTTCACTTTGTCATAATGAAAGTGCAACTTGCGCACTGTGTTGAGATTGCATATGATAATTGGAAACATGTGTCTGCGCTGGCATCCCTTCAAAGGGCTTGGGAGCTCTGACTTGGGCTGTCTTCTGATTGCAATAGCAATCCCCCAAGCTGGCTCTCCGGCTTCACATTCCTTTGGTTGCACCTTAGCATTAACTCTTGCCAGGAGAAGCTGTTGCATACAGGGCTCACTCCCAAGATTCTGCGAGGCTGACTGTCACAGGTCCCCAAGTGCACAGCGAGGTTCTGGGTTTTACAGCAAAAACTAACAGGTTCATTTTCCTTTTTGCAGAGACAGCACATGGACAGGTTGACACCCAGAGTGTCTTTCAGGACACTGCCTCGACTGTCAAGAGATGTGATGCTGGGTCCTCATTCTACCAACAGGGTAGTGTTTTGTATTGTTTTTGGTTTTGCTGGAGAAAAATATCAAAATGCAACTATCTCACCAGGAGATTCCTGGAGAAACTGCAGGCTCCCCACTACAATCCTTCCATGCTGAGTGACTGATAGGAGAGGCTGAGGCCACTGTGCAGTTAAGCAAAACTGAGTGCTTGATATGTGTGCAAAATGTCACTAGTGACCTGGAGCAGATAGGGAAGATGGACCTCTCTCTACTAAGCTCTTATGCTCACTTTGGAGGCTGAATGGAGGACTTGGGCATTTCTCTAGGGTTTCAGTCTGAATATGCCTGTAGACCACACACCCACAGCACAGGGAGCATTTTTAACAGCTCCCATGTGGTATCCATGGTGTGGCCCTGGGGACCACACTTTAAACAGCAAGATCCTAGACCACAAATGGACTCCCCACAATCTGGTCCTCAGTTCTCACCTAAAGAATTTCATGACCCACATTTCTTTTGTTCATAGAATCTTGATTGGTCTTGGGTAGAATAGTTCTGACTCTAGGTCCAGTCATTGGGAATCCAACCACTCTACCTTCAGCACCTGGCCCATGTCCCACAGTCCTTCCTTGATAGGGAGGGACCAGGAAAGGGGCTCATGTGACTAATATCATACCAGGAAGAATGTGATGAGGAGTACAACCAAGGCCCCAGAAAGTAGCAAATCATTCCCAAGGAAAGCTGGAGGTGGACACAGGCAGAATGTGAGGCAGGTGAGACAGGAAAAAAGTAAAACACCTGCCACACAGCACCAGGCTGACAAGCAAAGCACCACAGTGGAGACCTGATTCAGTGCTGCCCTCTGAAATAAACTTAAGCAAGTTTCCTTTTGTCCCTCATAATGAGGGCTGAAAAGTCATGCTACTCAGTGACAGACATTTTGAACTGTCCTAAAATTTCTCAGAGAGGTTGTTTTTGCCTTAACCAGAACAGTTTACATAACACATGATACAGTCATCAACAATGGTTGTAAAAATGAAAAATGTCTGTTATATAAAACAAGTAGCTCCCATCGGTCTCAAAAAGTTTGTCTTATTTCAGCTTTAAGGAGATAAATTCCATTGCCAACCCATGTTGGAGTGACTTGAAGCACTTGAAAGTCCCATACCAGACCTTCTAATGGCCATATGTGGACTTTCCCCTCAGACTCTTAACCGAAAAGGGCAATATATGGTTTATTTACAGTTTGTCATATTTGAAGAATGTCATTTAAAAATAACTAGTTCTATTCCTTCACTCTTTAGTTGGCTCCTTCTTGAGTCTATTAACAGCTACTGGTATAATCACAATTTCTCTTTTATCCAGCACATAAAAACATTACTATTTGGGGCAAAAGATGAACACAATAAGAATGAGGCTCATGGTTACCTTCAGAGCAACTTTGCTAGAAAAAAATGCCACTAAGAATTCAAACAACCTAAGGTTCATCAGCCGGATGACCAGCAAATCCTCTGAATTAAAAGCTATTCTGCAACAGAATCTAAAGAAATGTTGACTGTCTGTACCAGAAGCCATGTATTCACATCACCCAGCGAATTTCTTTGGTTTATATCTAGTTTATCTAGATGCCACAGACCTTCAGCTTCAGATGGTAGATACACATTTCTCTGGAAATTATGCCATTTCAGAGACTGTTTGAGGTTTTGTTGATGTGGTTGTTGTTTTTAATTTTACAACATGGTTCTACAAAGAGCAAGAGCCAGAAGACTGAAGTGTGGATAAAACTCCATCTAAATTAGTCTTTTTCACTTGTTCCAGGAATAAGCATAGGCAAGGATTCAGCTGGAAAAGTCATCAATTTGCTGCTGATTTTCTTCTTCTGGGCTTACCTTTTACTTGGGTAATTTTCCTGATTTTTTCTCTGTGTGTTCCAGGAAGACTTCCCTTTGCCTCCTATTAACCAATACATCTTCTCTGAAGAGCCATCATGAACATAAGATTCATGGCTGGGGAGAGTGATGATAGGACAGAGGTCTATGACCAAGAGGGTCCAACATACTTCAAAGGGCTTGGATGACTTGTGGTAACAGAAAGTGAAACTGTATTCATTGAGATTTATTCTACACAGACTTTAATCATGGTTTTATTGGGTTGTGGTTTATATTTGGTGAGTCACAGAAGTTTCTTAGATGAAAAAGCTTTTTAGTTGTTTTATTCATTATAAAAAGCTTTATCCTGTGTAAGGCAATAAGGACACAATTAAAATGAAATTCCCGGATCTCAGAGGAATGAAAAGAGAGCACAACAAAAATAAAAGATGATGTTTAATGTCAGAATCTTGGCTGAGCCACAGAATGAAGAAAGGCTTGGCCTGGTTACATATACAGGCCTTCTGGACTATGGGATGAACCTAATGCTTTTTGCTTTTAACAAATGCCCTCTACATAGTTCAGGTGATGGCTAGTGTCAATTTCAGGAAGACACAATGAACAGCCCTGCCACTGACACCCCAAACAAATGACATGTATATTCCTTCCCATTATTTCTGCCCCTTATTCCCTGGAAACAAACCCTGCTCCATTAGCCCATATTGGCTCAAACTACAGATATACCTGTTTTTGTTGTTAGTTTTTGTTAATATATTTTGGGGGGGGTATAGCAGAGAATATGTTATGGAATAAGAAAAAGGTATGAAAATGGAATTTCTGGATCCACATCCTGGCTTACCCGCATAATAACTACATGACCTGGAGCAAGTTACCTAAGCTTTGTCTCTTCATCTGTAAGATGGGAGGATTCGTTGTGAGAAAATTCAACAGCATCTCTGAAAACCCACTTTTACCAAGAAGGGACAGAGAAGTGAGATTTTCAGCAAAGAAAAAATAACCCAGAAATCAGTTCTTACTTTGAGGATAAAAGGTAGAAAAGGAGATGAGAAACTGAAATGCTAAGAAAGGAGAATTGACAGAACATCAAAGATGGTGGAACAGTAAGCAGCAGAATAAACAGTCTCTCTGAGAGAAACAGTTCAGATGCTGGAATACAACATCATGGAGAGGGCAAGAAGGAAGGAAGTGGGTCCCTTGGACCCAGGATGAATCTAAAATATGAATTGATTCCAACAAAGAGAATAAAAAGAAGAATTTAAACGAAGAAGAAGGTGGTGGCTGGCAGCGCCTTAGCCTGGAGCTGGACTCACCCTGAGAGAGCTGTTGAGCCTGGAGATGCGTGGTTGAGGTTGTGGTCACAGTTGTGGTAGATCCCAGAGGTCTCTGCGGAGAGGCACAGGGGTGGAAAAGAGTGGCAGGCACAGAGATCTGCACTGGCTGGTGGTGAGTGTGGGGGACTCAATACCCCCATGGGAGAGAGTGATTGGCCTGGAGCCATTTTGGAGTTGGGCAAGATACACCCAGGGCCAGGACTGCTGCCAACTTTGTCCAGCGGCTCCAGGTAGTGGGCAGACCCTCAGAAGTTGCTTGGACCAAGTTCCCCTGCGCATTCCAGACAACATCACATAAGTTCCTAGCCAGCTTAGATCCACAGGCCCTGGCCAGTTACACTCCTGTACAAATGCTGGGGACCCTTGTGGGCTGGTACCCAGCTCAGGGCAGAGGCATGGGCACCCACCATCAGATACCTGTAGCCAGCACTGGTCAGAAAAACCAAACAGTCATCCAGCAGCACCAGGTTTTGGGCAGATATGTGGAAGCTGTTTGGACTGAGTTACACTCCCCAGCGTTCCAGAAAACATCATGTAAGTTCCTAATCTGCTTGGATTCACAGGACCTGGCCAGTTCTGCTCCCATGCAAACTTCAGGTGGGTCGGTACCCAGTTCAGTGCAGAGGCATGGGCACCCACCATGGGATATACATAACCAGCACTGGCCAGAAAAGCCAAATAGTCTTGCTTCAGATAAGTTGTGGCCAGTGCTGGGGTGCCTGGTACCACACTACCCAGGTGTGTGGAAGAAATCAGGAATATGCCAAGATGAAGAGGGAGAGGGCAATCTCTGGCATCCAACCCAGGCAGCACAAGTCTAAGAGAGATAAACATGAAGGAGATAGAGAATCGCACACCTGAAATGTCTGAAGTGATGTCAACTGAAGTAAAGAAAAAACTTCATGAAACTATAAGAGAAATTAGAGTAGAAATTCTATCCCAGGTAAAAGAAGAAATGAAAAAAATAATAAAAGAATTACTAAGCATCTCTAAAGAAGACACAGATAAAAAAAATTAGAGGAGCATAGGAAAATGAGGGAAACCTTGAATGAACAGTGTGAGAGAGATTTAGAATGCACGAATCAGATTCAAAGAGATAGCCAGGAAATTAAAAACTCCATTGAAAGCTGTCAAAATCACTTGAAGGAAACTGAAAATAGACTTTCAAACTTTGAAGACAGGTTTGCAGCTTGTGATCGAGAAAGGAAAGTTCTCTTAAAAATAACAAGGACTCAGGAAGTAACAATTCAACAGCTACTAGACAACTCAAAGAAGCATAACTTAAAAATTAAAAATCTGAGTGA